>CM053786.1:118679765-118799765 GCA_028749045.1 Cupressus sempervirens
AGATAAGTAGGAGATATTTTTCACAACAATTTAAATTGTGATTGTTATAAGGATTTAACTATGTCATTTTTGAGTCAATCTCAGACTCATGTTTCACAAATAGTGATTCACCACTCATTGGATTTAGGTGATTCTAAGTGTTAAATGTTCCATTTATTGTCATCAAAGATGGATTTGGTGAATCACTACTCACAAAACATGATTTGATAAGTTTGACTCAAAAACTACATAATCAAATCCTTATATCAATATCACAAAGAGAGGTGTTGCTAATGGTAACTAGTCTGTGAGTGCTTACAAGTGCCCACGTTCACATCAAAGTCAACAAAAATAGATGTTTTTGGTTTTTTCTTATATGGTTTGGAGAAGGGACTTTGATTCACAAGGTTCCTTTTGTTTGTGCAACTACACCTAGAAGATATCAATTTTTATGAAAAGTTCAGTAGGAATGGTATTCAATGCTCTTGAAAGTTACCTTTAAAAATTTAGACTGATATAGCATTCATCATATTAAATTTATGTCTCTAATGACTTTTGTTGTCAGTAACTTGGTATAAGCCAGAAGTAGCTTTGGTTTTTATAGGAGCAAGGTAGGGATGGATCATTCTTGTTTTAGTTTGGAAATTGTCCCTCCTTGAACAAGCATGCAATGCAACTTATATCTTGAGATCATCTACAAACAAGAAAACAAGGGATGTGCAACACTACATAAAGGAAACACTACTATTCAAATGTTTTAAACATTACACAATTTCCAATTTTATTTTTATGTCTCACATATGGTAAGGACTCTAGCTGCAACTTGAGCAACTCTTGCTTTTTAAAAATTAAATCTTCAAAATTATATAATTGATTATCTTTTCATGAAAAAATAGTTAAATTTATCAAAAAATTATGAGAATATGTGATGCAATAAAGGAATCTATATTTCATGAGGATATAATTTTTTAATTTTTTTATGAATTAATTAAGATGAAAGAAAAAATTGAATGGAAAGAAATGCATTTCACTACATGTACATTTAAATTTTATATTGATATATACTTTAGTAAAAACATTGTGGAAAGATAGAGCCATGCTCTAAAGCTTTAAGTTACGTACTTCTATGCATCTCATAAATTTAGATTAATTTAGACTCTAGTACCAACCCTCATAAATGAAATATGGTTGATCAATGTGTCTTCTTAATGCACTATTTCTATTTTCTTAGTATTTATGTAACTAATTTTTTTTGGGAATGTATATGTAAACCTCAAAATTACCAAAATATGATGAAAATGCAAGATATATACATGTTTAGAAAAAAAAAAAATTATATATATATAAGATGATTCTCTAAGGATTAAATTTCAAAAAATGTAACTATGTTTTTTTATTAAATAATTGAAGTAGTAAGAACCATCTTTGTAAATAAAATAGGTTATTATCATTTTTATAAAGTAAAGTAACCTTTGTGATTTGTTTATAAGAAAATAGCATAAGATTGTTGAATTATATTAAATGATTCTATTAAGATATTTCAACATTTTTGTATAAATTTTAAAATATTTGAGATATATAAATGGAAAATAACATAGAATTTTATGCAAAAGAATCTTGGGTGTATGGACAATCTTGCACCACTCAAAAAAAATTATGTTTAATCTTTTCAGTAAGGGTTATATCCCTCAAAGTTGATACATTTAGATGCTTATCATTTTTAGTAAGTTTGTAGTTCAAGATCACAATGTTCTATTTTCTTCTTTGGAGGTTCATGTTAGATATAAAATAATTTAAACTTAGTTTTGAAGGCATTAGAGGCTCCAAAAAGAGGATATTTTGAGTTCCGAGTATTTTTAAAACCCATTCTAATGTAATAAAATACAAATAATAATATAATAGGTTAGTCCACTTCAAAGTTTAGGGTTAAAATTTATAAAATCTTCTTGAGAAGTAGAATTTGTCAATATAATGAAGGTATGTAGAGTTGTCAAGTATAGTTCTAGATATATAGATGGTTGTGTTGGCCTACAGAATCGAATAATGTAAGGTAAATGTCCATGTCACTTTGCATGCTCTAATTTTTGCATATTGTTATTTTGTTTTATTGTAGATAATAAGAACTCCATTTTCTATTGTACCCTTCAATAGAATTAAGTCATCCATAATTTATATTAATACAAAATTGCTAAACATTCAACCATAATTGTTATGATGTTGTCTAATTTGAGTAAGGTCACTTTTGAGGCTCTACAAATATTTTATTTAGACCCCTTCCAAATAAAAGATTGTAGTATCCAAGTCTCTCTTTCATGAAATTGCATGCAAATAGGTGTTATTTCTATAGTAGATATTAATCCTTATGTCATCAAACTTCACCCAAATTCAAGTAAAAAGAAACTCATAGAAAGGTAATGCCAAATATATAATAACAATTAGAAATAACTTGTAAATAGAACATAATAATAATAATTATTATAGAAAAACAATCATCAACATCCACTAAAATTCAAGTAAAAAGAAACTCATGAAAGGGTGATACCAAATATATAATAACAATTAGAAATAACATGTAAATAGAACATTATTTTTATTTTTATTATAGAAAAACAGCTATTAAGTTCTCAATATTAAAAATACACCTAATGTTACCATAAGATTGTTGGATAGCGAAGTGTTCTCACATTGCCTTCACATAAACAATTTGAAGTGTCCCCGATTTTTATTCTTTTTAATGAATAGGCAGAAATTGAAAGTGTCCCATAAAACTGTTAAAGATTACTCCATAATTTAAGTTTAATTAAAATATATAAAACATGCACCCGTGATTCTTATGATTGTGTCTCTTTGAATAAATCTCATAAAATTGTTATGTTTTTTTGATGAATAGTTGATCTCTGCCCTTGAGCTGTTTGAAATGGCAGGTTGATCTTGTATCCCCAGACCCCTTTTTTGTAAATATGTATTTTTAAAATTTTAAATTAATAGAAAAGATCTATTCATCAAAAAAAACATGCACCGATAATTCTTATAATTGTGTCTCTTTAAAAATATCCAATAAAATTATCATGATTTTGCAACAAGGACTCTCAAACTCTTGCCAGACTGCAACTACTCGAGTTAAATCCCTTTAAACTCCAAAAGTGTTCCAACATGCTCTCTCTGGTTCTCGTGATGCAACGTTTAGCTACCCCTCCAAATGGGTCAACGAAATATGCATGCAACTCGTTTATATACACATTAAACAGGTGGAACGATATCTATCTGCCTTTCCAAATAGCTGAACAGTGCACGGCCGATAATATGCCCTGCCTATCGATCTACTTTAAGAGAAAATTCCATCCATGGAATTTAATCACGAGTATTTGCAAAGGAAAGACTGACCGCTCCACATATGTTTTAAAAGTATCATACGGACCGCCTGTTGAGCCAGTCAAAGCAAATATCATCGGTGGAGCCTACGCTTGAGCAATTCAAAACAGAGTAGTGGCAGCTCTTCATATACTCCAAGTTGGCGGATTAAACATCATACACTAAATTTTAATTCTTAAGTTAACAGTGTTAAATAATCAAAGTTCACTTATTTTTCTGAGCTTAATTTCTTCTTTGTGTGTAATGTTTAAGAATCTCTGAGAACTATTTTCAGGATTTAATTGTCTCACATAATAAAATCCGCCGGCAGTGCTTCTGACTCACAGAAATCATTTAGTGTTCAGAAAATAAGTATTTTGGCTTGCTTACTCTGTTTCCCATGTTTTTTCTAGCTATCCTTTCAATTACTTAACGGCTATGTCTGAAGGCTTAAATATCACACACTAATGTTTAATTTCTAAGCTAAAAGTGTTAAATAGTCAAAGTTTACTTATTTTATTCAACTTTAATTTTTCTATAGCTAAATATTGGAATAGCCAGTACTGAATTTGCTTATCTTCTTACACGCTATGCTCACACAAAATGAACCTTCAACAAAATTTGAAAAATTGAAAACAAACACATTTTTCTGAAATTTTAACATTTGTTTTTGATGATCTATATGTTTAGTAATCGAAAACAGCTAAAAAAACTGAAAAAAAAAATCACAATATGTTTGACTTTTGGTCCATTCTGTCTAATAAATAGCCAATAGCCAACACCCCTCTTCTTGACACTAAATAGTCTAATAGTCTTTATCAGTCAGAAGTATATGGGATCAAATCATTTCTATATGAGACAAGATGTCTAATATGATTCTTCCCATACATCATGAATACGAATACTAAAACGTTTTCCTTATAGTGCTTTAGATAACTTTTGAGGGATATTTTACCTGTGTACCAGTCTGTACCAGAAGCTTATGTCGTCTGACATATATTTTTCCGAATATTGATAATTCACGTGTTTTATATGAGTTCTTAGACATGTGAATTATAATTAGAAGGGTAGCTCGAAATCGAATGGGAATGCAAATAGCAGACGATAATGCTAATGTTCTGAACTTTTAGTTAGCTATATTTGTTTTATGCCCAAATCAGGTTCGGTCAGAACGCTTTGGGCGCATTGCCAGCGTATTATTCCGGAGTATATAGAGAGAGACCGGTCTTCCGTCTTGGAATACTCGTGCTTAAAACTCCGTGGATGACATTGCATGGAGTGCCAGCCCATATTGTTTGATGTTGCTGAATTCTTGAACACTGTAGGAAAACTTCAAATTCTTTTTTTTAAAAATTGTTAATTTGAAATATGGAAGTTTTACCTAAACCTTTTTAATTTCTTCACTTTCCGCACGTGATGTTAAATATCTTTGAATTGTTTTATAATCTCTATGAAAATGAAATATTTATTTACTTTGGCTTTGAGAGAATGCAAGATGACATTGGTTTTATTTCTATCGGTCTAATGCTTAGTTAATAGGATAGCGGTTGGCATACTTTAGTTTGTTTTTTCACAATGTTTTCAAAAGTACTTTTTGTGCTCTCCTCATAAAATATTCTCTCTCTCTCTCTCTCTCTCTATATATATATATATATATATATAAAATTCTTTAAATAATAATGAAGGTTGAGTTTATATTACTAAGAGTGACAATTAGATTGAAGTTAACTTAAACACTTGTGACTAAAATGCATAGTATTTAGTGTGAAAAGTGGAAAAGCATCCTTTCGAAAAGTTTTAAAAGTGATGAAAACAATGTAAAGTGAAAAATAAACTCATTTGTTAAGCATATATGTTGAACAAATGTAAGGCCTAAGTCACTACCATGATAGAGGATATGATTTGAAATTGATTGCAATAGGCAAGGAGAATTGAGAGTGGGGATGGACTAGGAAAGAGTAATTGTATTTTGACAAGATACAATTTCATCTTATAGTTATCCTTTTTTTCTTCGGAAAAGAAGCATATGTGAATCTCATCATTTTCTATATTGTTAGTAAACAAGTGTTTCACTCTAGATGCTTTACTTAGAATGCCTCTATTTTCCCTATTAGTAGTGATGATTGTGCCAACAATTATAGATATTGTGATCAAATAATGATTTTCCTTAACCTTCCTATATATCCCACAATGGTCGTTCCCTCATGTAATGGGGGTATTTATTCTTAACCTAAAAGTACAAAAAGGATAGGAAAGAAAACTAAAGTAAATGATTAATATAAACCTTAATAGTAGAGACACAAATAGTATATAAATAGTATTTTAGATTCACAATGCCTAATGATTACAAAGGTGGGCAAGTGCAACAAATGATAATGATAAAAGAAGAATAGAAAACCTTTATATCTAAAAGCATGTGCTACTCCAATGCATTCACATCAAGATATGAAGAAATGATATACATTTATTAAATTAATTACATATTTTATAAAGACTCATATATTCTATTGGGGCATAAAGAGGTTACTACCTCACATGTGAATATGTATTCAAAGAAAAATGTTTCATACATTTGAGACATAGGAATAAATGTATTAATCATTTTCATTTAAAAAAAGTAAAAATAGAATCCGCTTATGCACATTGTGTAAAACAAAAGTTCTCTTTGGACATTTCTCCATTATTTTCTCTTGGCCAAAAGGTCCCCCTACTATATTTTAAATGAGCTTCTATTTATAGATTCTTTATGAATAAATACCTAATAACCACTTAGTTTAACTACCCATGATAACTACCTAGAGAAACTACTTAGGATTACTACCCAATTCACTACCACATTTGACCTCATTTTTCTACCAAAATTTTTGACCATCAAGTAAAAAAGTTTAAGTTGGTCGGAATGTACAAGACAAAAATTTCTTTTTTTTAACATTTAAGCCCCATGTTGGTCAAAATTTCAACCAACACATATAGGGAAAAATGTGTTGGTTGAAATTTTGACCAACATGAGGCTTAGATGTAAAAACCAAAAACATTTCTTGTTTGTTATTTTTCGCACGCACGAGATCATTCACATTTTTTTGGAGTTAGGGGCCATCACTAGACAAAAAATTGATGCTCTGCCCTTGCTTGCTCGTGGCTTGATAGGGACAGTAGCAATTTCTTAGATATATCAAGGGTGAAAGATTACTCTTGTCACTGGATATCTATAGATTAAAAGAGGTTTTATATCAGCGCAGATTGCCAGTTATCATGCAAATTCAAGGAGGTTTAAGCAATTAAAAATTGTTGTAGAGTTGAATCAATACTAAGTCATCCAATAAGGTAAAGATGTTTGGAGTACACTAAATTAGAGAACTTGGTTTGAAACTAAATCTTTCACAAGTAGTTGGTATTGATGCCAATTTAGTTTCTTAGTTTTGTTGAGATTGATATAATTTAATTTGTGATCCTTTGTTCTCTTTGTACTCACAAAAAAAACAAGAAAGGCTTCACAAGATAGAGGAGAAAAGAATATATTTACAATTATATGATGTCATGGAAGCACTTGTTCACATCTGCAGAGATGGCTATTGTACAATAGGACCCCACGACAAAGACCTAGATGATACTATGGGATCCTGCAATTTCCCAACATGCAAAGGCCTTGAATCTTTAGTTAGACATTTTGCTAGGTGCAAGACACGAGTCCTTGGTGGATGTGTCCACTATAAAAGAATGTGGAAACTTCTTGAACTTTATTCAAGAATGTGTTATGAGCCAGATGTCTGCAAGGTTCCTCTGTGTAGGTACAGACAAGGCTTTTGTTACTAAATGTACAATTGGTATTATTACATTTTCTAGAAGCATACTTCTTTTTGTTATAGATGATCAGAGTATATCTTCATGTAGGCATTTTAAAGAAAAATTGAAACAACAAAGCAAGAAGGATGAAGTGAAATGGAAGGTGTTGCAGAGGAAAGTACAGGTAGCTAAAAGAGTTGTCAATGCCTTTTCATCAGCTGCCATAGTATAAAGATCATTTTTCTTACAAAACTGTACTAGTTTCTTGTATTATAATTTTTTTACCAATTTAGGTTTTGGCTTCATATGAGTCTTTTCTGATTTTACAATGTGCCAAATTGAGTTCAATATTGCCTACTAACTCAAAAGATGTAGAGATAGTATCTTGGCTATCTTGGAGTGTCTTGTGTTAATAAAAGCTGGATGGCATTATGAGAGGTTGTTTTTATCTAATAGTTCATTTCTTATAGTTTGTAGCAATTGATTATCATATATTCAATCAGAAGAAACCAACCTTTAGAGAACTATACAATTTTATTTCGGCTGTTCATGTTTGAATGTCAATCTCTAAAAGTTTCTGTACTTAACAGGTGGTACTGAAACAAATACCCTAAATGTCCATGAGCACTGTGGATGACAATGGCTTACATTTTCTTTTATGCATTGTAAGAGTCGGTGATGATAATATTAGTCCTATAAGTAGTCCTATCAATAAAATACTAATAGGGTTGATCCTTATACATTGCACCTAAACTAAGAATAGGTGGCCAACATATTTGCATTAATTATTAGCTAATTACAGCATGGTGCTTAAACCATCGTGCTCCAGATCTAGGAGCATTTTGATTGAGCCTTCCTTTTTCTTGGTTCAAACCCACCTTAAGGTCTAAAATTTTATTCTAGCTTATAGAAAGAAATCATTTAGCCCATTTGGCTTTCACTTATTATTGACAGGTACATGGGTTGTACATCTTGGGCTTGGATTGTAGCTTATACTTTAGTGGTCAATTGGACTCTTTGTAATAGTGCGATGTTCCCTTAATCAGAGTCACTTTGATGTGGAGATTGTATCTAAGCTAGGTAGTAGTTTCTCATTGGGACCATTTGTTGTTATCTTGGTGAGTTGTGCAACAATCTTTGCATATTTTTCCTCTCATTTTCAAATTTATGCGCAAAAAAGAATTATAATATCTCCCATTGAAGTGATAATGAGTTATGTCAAACAATCCTTTTATCATCTAGTGTTCAGCTTTTCAATTGGGTCATTTTACAGGGTTCGTGCACTATTTTGTCTATGATTGCAATGCTTCCTCTTGGAAAACTTTTCTTCTTCCATGTTTTAATCATAAGAAAGGTTGATAATGTTGTCAAAAGTTTGATTTGACATATCAATTGATATTTTCTATATTCAACTTTTTGGTATTCCTTCTATTATATGATGAATGTATTTTATGCTTATTTCCTTTGTTTGAAATGCCAATAATAGGGTGTCAGCACATATGATTACATTGTTGCAATGAGGGAGCAAGAGCAAAAAAATATGGGAGGAGCACAAAGCCCACAAATGTCAATGACAAGTTCAGTGTCAGGATTGAGTCATTCAAGTTCTATGAGTGCATTACACCATGGGTCCTGGTGCACTCCACCATGCCTTTTTGTAGAGGACCAAGTCTGAATCTACAATCTTTGAGAAAAATGCAATGTTCACATGTTATTCATATTTTACGTCAATAGATCTATATAACTTACTACACCAGTTTGGTGATTTGCAGTTCTCTGTGTTGCCAAGAGATAGTGTCATGCCATCCATCAAGATAGATAATCAAAATATAAAGAGGACACCTAATGAACAGATAGTGCAAAAGAATAAAGGATCTATAAAGATTAGCCCTTGGGCACTGGCTCGAATGAATGAAGAAGAGGTTTCAAGGATTGCTACACAACTAAGGAAAAACTCAAAAGTTGTACATCCTATATCCAAGCAAAAGACATGCCAGTGATAGAGACAAACGGTAGTTTGGAAAGCAATAGCAACGATCTAAGCACAGAGATCTATTCTAATTCTCAAAATCATAGACAAATGAATAAACATGGCAGATCACAATTAGCTCTCCAAGTGGTAAGTAGCACGCCTCTATTTCCCATTGTGACTAGTAATTCAACTATGCTTTTCAAACCTCTGATTTTGTCATCTAGCACCAACCTTAAGAGCCTTCTAGGTGATCTATGTTGTTTAAATCTCTCTCAAATATTTCTTATTTATTTGTTGCTATTGTCAATCCCAATTGTAGGGATAGATTTATCAATTCACCCCTTGTACCACAGTTATCCTAGTATAGCCATGGCAATCAAATAGTGAAGGCTGAACTTCTTTTGAGATTCTCATGCATGGCTCTGAATACATTCTTGTCACATTAAATGAATAGAAAACTATTGTTGCTAAGAACACATTTTCAGTCTACTAGTCTTTTGTTTGTTTATGATCCATAGTGTTAGTTTATAGTTAATAAATTATAATATTATCTTAAACCTTATTGTGAGTTGGTGAACAACTCACAACCTCCTACTTGTCTAAACTTGAATCAAGGAACCATGAGAACAATTGTCCTTCGATTGTGAAAATTGTTGGTCCTAATAGCATTTCTAAAATAAATATCAAGTTAGCCACTTTCTATTTCAAGGACGGCCCTAGCAGCTTGTGTTTTGCATTCAACATCAAATTAGGCTTTAATAATCTTCACATAGCATTTATTCCTTCTATATTGGTGATTGATTTAGCCTTATGTAGGTCTTACTCAATCTCATTTAGCATACTTATTCATGTCTATTTAGTACCTCTACTTATTCATGTCTATTTAGTTCTATTAATTTTATCCATTTTATCAAGGCGCTGATCCGTATATGCTCTTATAGAAATTGCCTAGTAACCCCAGATTTAATTAGATTTTGTAAAAAATGAAGAACAAACCTTGTTGGTTGATTATATTTTTTTTTGAACCTAAGAAAGTATGCTTGCTTGCGAATTCCAATGCCTAAAAAATAGCACAAATGAAATGAATTTTGTTTCACGAAAGGTAAATATCTCTCTAACTTGATATTTATTTTTTTGTAATTTAAATCTCTCTAGAAAGGTTAGAGCTTCCTCCTCTGGCTTTTGAACTTTTCATGATAAAGTTCAGTTCAGTGGTAAAATAAAATAGTTGGGCATATTTTTGTGGAAGACAAGCTCATAACATCAAAGTCTAGGAAATTTTATTAGGCTATTTCAATTGATTTCTATTGGTAATTAAAAAATTCATAGTTGTAGCTTCAATAAATGTGTTTGGATCCTTATTTTAAGGTTCGGATTAGAAAGCAACACACTAAGGTGAATTCATGATGGTTTAAAAAGATTAGGAATTGACCTGTAAGGCAAATACATTATTATCTATAATGCAATTTTCTGTCATCTTTTATGTTGCAGCTGAAGCACCCTTGATTTTTATCCATCACAGGGAGTCATTATGGAATGAGAAAAATTTATTCACTGGGTGTGTGGATGTACCATTGACTCAAAAAGGAGTATAAGAGGTTATTGATGCTAGAAAAAGGATTAGCAACATTCTAGTTGATCTGATATTTACTTCTTCATTGGTTTGGGCTCAGTTGACTGATATGCTTGTGATGAAACATCACCATAGGAAAAAGGGTTTTTTAGTCAAATCTTTACTTTATGTTTATGCCAACATTAACTACTTTTCTTCTCTATATATGCAAGGGTAGGTGTTTAAATGGTTATTACTTGGGTTCAGTATCAATTCTCAGGAAATTTAAATTCTATATCCAGCAAGAGTTGACAAATGCATAGATGGAGTTTTATTCATTAAGAAAAATGAGGGGGTGATTTTATTAGATAAATTGCATTTGGTAGGAGCCTTCTGAATTTCCAATTATCCTTTTTTTTGAGGCCTTCATATTCCTAAAAGGTTATTCTGGTCATTGCTACTCAACCAATTTCTAAGCCACTGCTCAATAGTTGACTTCTGAGTTTCTAACATTTTGAGCAGTTTTTTGAATGTTTAGAGCTATAGAGGTTGGTATCAAACCTGTTACCTTTGGTTAAAGCTAGAAAACTGTGTGCTTACATGGGATTCATCGAACACCTGGTTCAATGTGATTTGTGCATCTTAAAATTTCTTGAATAATGTCAATATTTTCCCATTTTATTTGGAATATGCATTGGGTTAATATAACTACATCCTTCTATAATCACCCTATGTTTACAATTTGCTGGTCAATTGTCATGATAGACTTGAACTTGAGTATCATCTCAAAGCCGTGTGTTTATTGTTTTAAAAAGTGATGATTATATAATTTGTATAAATTTAAAGGTCCTTTTAATGAAAACAAGAATGAAATATTAGATTCATTTCTTTGGAGGTAGTTGTGAAATGACTATCCCAGGTAGGTTGAGGTGTTTAGGATGTTGTTCTAGTTCTTAAATTCAAATTTATTGTTGTGGTTTCAGTAGCACATCTATAATATGAGTGATTAGGTTTGGATGTCAACATTTATATAATGACTTGTTCAACAGGACTAAAGCTTGAAGTTGAATTCCGTGTGATGCAAGTACCATTAATAATACATAATGAGAGTGTGTAGGCCAAACCATGGAGCAGGATATTTAGTGAAGATACTAAAAAACACTCTATTCCAATCATAATAGCTTGGTAACTCAATGAGCGCATTTAAAAGCTTAATGCTAACAATTCTTGGACACTAATAGTTTCAAATTGTGTATAATATAATTTTATAACAATTACTCCATAAATGTTTACTGCAATGTAGGTACAAAGAATTGTAAGGCCTCAACAAACAGGAAACAACTAACAAATATGGAAAGGAGAAAGTTCATGAATGGTGTCGTAGTTATGACATTCCTCCCCCAAATGGTGAAAGCCTTGAAATGTGCATAGAATGTGTTGTTGCCTACTTTAAGGAACAAGTGTGGTACATTTTTATGAATTAGATATGCTGCATTTATTTTTTTATAAATGTGCTTTTTGTAGTGGTGTGTAGATATATTATGATTGGGTTGCTTGCTAGGCTTTCAAATTCTGTATGACTACTAGTCACAAAATAAGTAACTTGCACATATCCATCTTCTGGATCAGATATGTTTTGAGAGGTATCAAATCCTTATGAAAAATGATCTTTTCTTGGTTACATTTATTGTAATGACTAATTAAAATATGTTATACTACACATGTAGCTGATTTTATATAGAAAGCTTTCATATACTTTTCATAGTGCTACTTTCTTAGGAAGACTTTGATTTATATGGTTGTTTTATGTAATGTCCCCTTTTTGTAAATGCTTGAGTATTTTCTTTGAATCAAAGATTCCAAGTAGAACAAGAAGTAGAATAGAATGTGTAACATCATGTATGTGGTCCTGCACCATTTTAGGAAATCTTCGACACATAATCCACAAATAGATCTTCCTTATTTGCGATATTAAAGCATATATCATTCCAAATAGGATTAGGATGATTAATTTAATCATATGGAATACTGAATTTTTTAATGGAGTTCAACTATAGGAGAGGTAGGATAAGGGGCATATTAGGGTGCCTTAATCAATCGTCTACCCTAGGTTCAAGAGAAAATGCCATCACTCTTGGTTTCCTATGGCCATTTCCATCCATACAAGTGGGTGTACCTAGTGAAAAATCCATATCCAATCATTCCTCTACCTAAGGTCCAAGAGTGGATACCATCCCTTGTGGCCTCATGTGGCCCTTTACCATCCATTTGAGTGGGTGTACCTAGTCAGGAATCCATAGCCATTTCTTTCTTCCATAACCACCCTTATCCTCCTTCCTATGATTAAAGTTCCTTAACATAATCGCCAAAATGGTAAGGATATGAGAAAACTGCAATAGGATGTTATGCTCTTCCTTTCAGACTAAATAAGTTTTTCGTGTTTGTCTAAAGAATCAAATCTATTATGTTAAGGTTGGGAATACCTCTGTTATGGGTAGGTAGGCAAATAATAATTTTCTATTCATTCGATATAATTTCATATTAAGAAAGCCTTAGGTGTTAATATTTTACTACTTTTCCCCATATAGGGAAAAGTTTTGAGAACTGCCTTAAATAATTCTATGCCTTGGTCAACAATCATTTAGATTTTTTTGATGGCATGTGCTTCATACACAACATTGATAGTGGTTACATATAATGTTGCAAGAAATGTACTGGTTGACCATAATAGGTTTATAAAAAGGGAAGAAGATGCTAGGAAAGTAAGTTAAAGTATATAACCTATCATAGACATCTAGAAATTTTTGTTCCCATGCTCAGGTCTGTGAGAAAATTCATAGTCTAGATGCACAAAAGCCCGTTCTATGTCAGGAAGATATTCCAATTTTTCTTGAAGTGCTTCTCCAATGTCATGAGAATCCTGCAAGGGCATATCACTGGGTAGCATAATGTTAACTTCAACAAAGAAATGAGATACAAATGTGTAAGCTCTGATGGTATCAATATGGCGTATGTCTTTGTGATGATTCCAATAGAGATATGTCATTTTTTGCAAATAATCAGGCGATGCTATTATTCCACCAAAGAATTCACATTCTCCAAAACTGTGCTTGACCATGTCCTGATTGTATAGAGTGCTAACTGCACAAAAGACCCACTATCAGCTTTAGTATTTCAAATTATACATATTAATATAAACTTGAAGCATACTTGGCATCTGCTCGGAGGAAGCCTGGTAATCTATATTTTGGTTTTAGTGATCACAAGATTATACATCCTTCTTGCTACCACTACGACACAAATAACTTGATAGACACTAATGATCAAGTTTAAATAAAAAAGATTACGTCCTCTTCATTATTGTGCATGCCTACAGCTGTTATTACTCACTAGCATTCTAAATGCTTCTAAGATATAATAGGTTTATAAAAAGGGCAGAAGATGCTGGGAAAGTTAGTTAAAGTATACAACCTATCATAGACATCTAGGAATTTCTGTTCCCATGCTCAGGGCTGTGAGAATATTCATAGTCTAGATGCACAAAAGCCTATTCTATGTCAGTAAGAGATTCCAATTTTTCTTGAAGTGCTTCTCCAATGTCATGAGCATCCTGCAAGGGCATATCACTAGGTAGCACAATGTCAACTTCAACAAAGAAATTAGACATAAATATGTAAGTTCTGACAGTATCAATATGGCGTATGTCTTTGTGATGATTCCAATAGAGATATGTCAATTTTTGCAAATAATCAGGCGACGCTGTTTTCCCCACCAAAGAATTCACATTCTCCAAAACTGTGCTTGACCATGTCTTGATTGTACAAAGTGCTAACTACACAAAAGACCCACTATCAGCTTTAGTATTTCAAATTATACACATTAATATAAACTTGAAGCATACTTGGCATCTGCTCAGAGGAAGCCTGGTAATCTGTATTTTGGCTTTAGTGATCACAAGATTATACATCCTTCTTGCTACCACCACCACACAAATAACTTGATAGAAACTAATAATCAAGTTTAAATAAAAAAGAATACATCCTCTTCGTTATTGTGCATGCCTACAACTGTTATTACTCACTAGCATTCTAAATGATTGTTATTAATGTTACCATCTATAAAGACAAAAGTCTGTATCCCTATATGTACATACAAAGAGAGGTTAGATATGTAATCCTGAAGGAGCCAACTGGTATTATTCGCAGTCATCTATTCTAAATACATTGTATACATACATATTCCTTGCAGTAGTTGTTACTATCATCTCTGAGGAAATGAAACCCCAATACTGTTCTAAACAAATAAGATCTCCAGAATCAAGTAATGCAAATGGTCACATCTACTTGGACCCTTTAAAACAACTACTAATTAGTGGAAAGTGAAAATATATTCTATGTTTGATGTGGGTTATACGAGAAAGCTAGGAGCACATATATAGACATTATTTGGCTTTATTAACTACGTAGGCATTATTGTAGAAAATAAAAATGTGAAGTATCCTATATGTTATAGTGTAAAGTAAAAGGTCAGAGAAGTGCTTACCACTATTGCTCCAGCTGGATCAATCCACCAGTAAAATTTGCTTCCAAGAACCGCAGTGGTGAGACCAATTGAATTGGTGATGACATCAAAGAAATGATCTTGGGCATATGCCTTTACTATCTCATTTGTAAAAGTCAAACAATAGATTACAAGGACCAACTTCACCACAGTAATTGACACCATAATTCCAACAACCCAGAACCACCTATCTCCTTCAAAAAATACACCTCAGTTTTGCATAATTTAGGAATGAAGTTGGTGTAAGACTCTTAGTTATATGTAATATGCAAAAGTAGCTCATTTAAAAGACAATACACTAATGATGGAACAGATGGAAAAGAACATAACAAAAGCAGAATATTTGGTGCAGAACAAAAGCATACTCCATATCACATTTAAGCTAAATATTTTACACCACCAAAATAATGATCAGAATAAACAAGTAAAAAACTCAACTTTTAGGACAAGGAAGTATGCCTTCATTTTGTTCACTTTTGCAACATTGGCAAACCATGTAAATCAGGCCAAGTAAAACTCAACATCAAGGATTTCTATGAGTATTTTCATTTGTATCCACTTACAGAATTTTGGCAAAAATAGAAAGCCAAAGCTCAAGCCACTTATAACATGTAATTCCTTCAAAATGGGTGAAGGGGGTTTACTAATCCAAAATATTAATACTCACCTAATGATGTTGTATTTAAGAACATACATATGGCCTCCAACACTTGAATATTATTTTAACTTAGCAAAACCATGTTGTTTAAAGGATTTAAATCATGAGCACAAAATTGTATCTATGGTTGTAATTATGTCCAATAAAATATACTGTATTTGCAGTAATAGGATACAAAGCTAAACAAGTGACCAAAAAAGCATATAATATATCTTTCATGTTCATGAAAAGTTCAAATCATCATTAGAACCATTAGGGGGAAATAGATATCTTGTTCTTAAAGGTATATCCTTGAATGGGGAATTTACCTTTGAAACAAGTTGTCGAATAGACTCTAACATGATCTGCAGTCCCAATGTAACCATAACTAAAGAAAAAACTAGAATTCCCTGCACATGGAACATTCTATTATGAATTAACACTAAATTAGTGTTGGAAAATTCACAATGCTCATTCTTTTAGCAATTAATATAGACCATGATAAAAAGAATATGACCATTCACACATCAATGAGTAACCATAGCAATAGAAAACACAAACTACAATGAACAATCTAAAACAATTTCTTGCACTAACCAAGAATAGAATTCATCTTCAGTTATATTGATATCTGCTATGAAATTACTCAAAGATCTTAATGAGTCTCATCCTAATCTTATTCATAAATTAAAATAAAACCCCCATTACTAAGGATGCAGGGTAGCACATAAATGTAATTTGAAACAATAAAACATCAAGTTGCAAAGCTTAAGGTTAAAAAACAGTAATATCTTTGGATTTTGGATTTTGCAATGAAAAATTTTCCCATATGGATGCTTCGCTATTACATGGGATCTCTTATCAAATCTCAAATAAGAAACCAAAGGATAAGAGGTCAAGAGGCCATGAGAAGAGCTTAAAGTGCATAATATATAACAAGCACAACTAACAAGTGGAAAACCTAATTAATAACAATCAAAGTTGCATAAGTTTTAGATGATGATATTTAAATACCTAACCTTTTAGGTGATGATATTTAGCTATCTTGTTCCTTAACAATATTGATACTAATATCATGTTATTGCTTCCCTAATTTTTATGTAGAGCATTTTGGTGAATATTCAAGATACAAAAATAGGCATTATAGCAGAGAAAAGGTTTGATGCAGAAAAATCAAAAAGGGGATGCACTCACTTAAAACTTATGTTCCTACAATTTTTTGGAAGCTGTAGCTTCTCCTAGTTTCCTCTACCCTCCCAAACTTGTTCGCATGGCTACTAAATTCAAGGTTTTGGTGTGCAGATATAAGCTAGGTTCAACTTGGAAGTGTTTGATGATTTATCGGTATTCCCACCTCAGACACTGTGTTGACTAATATGATATTTTTATATATTATAATGCTTCATTGTTTATTGAAACCTATCCACATTCAATCTTTTCCTCCAATCGGGTCACAATTACTATGGAGCAAGAAAATTGTGTGATGGAAAACCATTTGCTATTTTTTTTTGCATGTTTTCTATTCTTTAAGCCATTATTTACATCATAAAATTAATATTTTTCTACTTGTACTTTGATAGAAAAAACATGATGTGCTTCTCAATGTTGAAGATCCTAATGCTGATGACTACACTAAGCCACAGGTAGATCATTAACAATTAAGTGACTGGTTAAATCAGGATGTAATTGAAAGCATTCACGACCGCTTTGTTACTAGTGACTAGTCAAAGGTTGCTCGCCGAGGTGAAGCAATGGATGAGAGTGATGAAGATGATGACTCTGCCTATGGAGATTTTGAAGATTTGGAGATGGGAGAGAAATATGGAGATGAAGCTAATGATAGCTTGGAGGACAGTAAAAATTTGAAGTCTGTAGAAGAACAACAAAGACTGAAAAAGCTTGCACTTCGTGCCAAATTTTATTCTCAATATCATTTTGGCTATTTTTTTTTCTAGTCATGCAATGCCTACTTTTAAAGATATTTAGTTTCCATGGTTCATAAAATTGTGAAAAAATGTTCTTGGACAACACTGTGTATCAGATCCATCCTTAGGATATGATGCAGAATTAGAAGTCCAAAGTTTCCCTTGCAAGGGTGACTGCATTGCAAGAGTTGGGAAAGTCTATTTCTAAAGAAATAGTAGTAATTAGGTACACAGCCACCTAGGCACAATAAATATGAGTGGGAAGAGCTAAATGACCATTTACTTTAAGGTTGGGAATTGGGATAGATAAATGGAATGTTCAGATTAGTAGTAAATAAATTTAAACAAAAAAAGATTATCAATTTAGCCAAAACTTAATATTATGTGCAAGAGAAAACACAATATTGTTCATTGGTTTCTCTTATTTTTTATTTTTGGCACAATAAGTCTATAAATTGTAAATAATAAATATACTTGTGTGAATTGCAAACATTATTTATTGGTAACTCTAATTTGGTATGTTTCATAGCATCTCATTGTCACCTAACTTAAATGGATAGTCACAGTTTAACTCATATTTGCATCTTCTAACTAGATTTTCTTCAGCTTTGTGAATAAAGTGTCATATGGCAACCTCATTTTGTAAGGAAACTTAGGTGCAAAAATAGCTTCCTACACTAATCTCTTAAGAGAAGTATGGTGCAAATCCTATTAAAATCTTTTACACTTATAGATTCAATATCATGTAAACAATAATATTTCAGCCAACCAAGCATAAAGAAAATAGATAGAGAAAGAAACACATAACACAAAGACTTTTGAGTGGGGAAAAACCTTTTGGTAAAATAACCCCACCCCTCTAGAACCTGCACAATGTATTATTTTCAACACAAGGTTACAATACACTTGTAATGCAAGTTCAATAGTGACAACAGAAGACTCCAGTAGCAACTCACAGTACCAACAATACACTTTCTCACATTACATCTCATCACAACCCTAAAAATTCTTATAACATGCACTTCACTTTAAGGCTACTCCCAAAGGTAACCGTGTTAGGGTTTTTACCATTCTCCGAGAAAATAGGAAGCTCGAACCCCACGATTGAGGTAGAGTGTACAATACTCAAAATTATTAGGTGCCACATGTCTTCACCTATCATTGAATCTTCCTGACATAGTTCTTACGTGTCATAGGAATCTGTCATAGCCATTTTAGCCATGATCTCCTTATACACAATTCAAGATGCTAACACATCAACATTATTTGCAAGAAATACATTTGAAAAAACAAATAATAAGAATAGGAATTATCTAAGGTTGAGACACCTTATTCCTAACACATTTGTTGTAGATACAAGTGCCCTCTTTAGTTTCTCTATAATTATCTTGATAGGTTCACTAGATAAACCATTCTTTGAGGGCACAAATCATGTCTTGACCTCTATAAGTTTTGATAACAAGTGCACTAGCTATGCTTAGTTATTTTTTGTGGTACAAATATGAGGTGGATTATTGTAGCACTGTTGGCTCTTGATGGCGATCACACCACCTAATGTTACACACATTTATTTCCATTTATAGCCTATGGAGATATATGTTGACGATGAGGCAAAATTGACACTTCATGGTTTAGTTTAGGTATTGAATTTATTTGAATTTAATAATGTCTGATAAAATATTAACAATTCTCTCTTTTGTTGTGTTTGGTATTTATGTCTTGAGATTCTTCCAGCACTACATCAAACTGAGTGAGCTGGAGAAGAACCGAAAGCGAAATGATCTGCTTGATGCACTGGACTTCAATCAAGTTGTGATATTTGTCAAGAGTGTTAACAGAGCTATAGAGCTTAACAAGCTTCCTGTGGAGTTCAACCTTCCATCAATCTGCATTCATTCTGGAATGCCACAAGAAGAAAGCTATGTTTGATGTTGTTTTTCTTTTTGAATCTACCATGGTACTTAATGTAACAATTCCCTTTTCTCAGCTGTTTTGGCTCTCGATGTTGCAAAAATCTGTATTCAAATAGCTCCAAATATTAATGCTAGCAGATATCCTATACACACAATCAGGATGGCAGGACATAAAATTTCATTTTAACATGAACTCCACTCTAGAAAAGATGTTTTTAAATTATTTTTTAATAAAGACTTTGATTAGGCTTTTACAAGGCTGTTGGATTCTTATGACAACAATTAGGATATCTATTAGGATTGATGGTTGGATTATTGAATTGGGTTAAAAGATTAAAATTTAAATATTCAAATACCATGGGACTTAGCTTCTGGCTTTTCGTCTAGGATCTATTCTACTAAGTAGTCTTAGATAACCAATAGATGAATTTAAAAGCAAGAAGTGCTCATATTAATGAACATGAAACCATTTCCCAATTCTATGTTTGACAGATTTATAGAGAACTTAGTTTTAGAGGATTATATGTTGGCTTGGGGCCTAGATTGGTGAGAGTTTTCCCTACTAATGCTATAGCTATTGTCACTTGGGAAATTATAGAAAATTTACTGGGGGTGAAATAGTAGTAAGAGCATTACTTTCAGAGATGAATGGGTTTATACTTGTGTGAATTTGTAAAAAGTGGTCTTTTCTTTTTTTAGTAGATTGTCCTTAATCTGTAAGAAAATGATATACTTGGATAAGTAGGCATATTGATGTACCCAAGAACTAGCATTATGTCATGGGACTCAGCCAACAATATATTTGTACCAAGTATAGTGCAATGTAATGGTATTATTCATACAATGTTGATATTTACTCAAGAGGAATATTTTTATTTATTTTTATTTGCCAAGTTTCCTTTTCAATTTGATTTTGTGTTGGTGATGCTTCAGACTCAAATGCCTATAAATGCTTCATGCAATGTCCAGTCTCAAGCCCTAATGACTAGGCAAGCTCCTAGCTCTTATTATAGTTTTCTTACTGCAATGTCATATCCAGTTTGCATGTAATTCTACTAACCTAAAGGATCCTTAACCAAAAACAACAGTAGTCTCCTCTACTGAAGATAATACAACTTTGTTTGGATTTAAAGAAGAAAATTGCAACAGCATTATTAGTGAGGATTTGTGTTTTCTCAAAAACCTCTTATCTAAGAAAGCCTTCCTGAGGTTTGTGAGCTTGTCTATTTCTCCTTTACGTCACAGGTTCAATGCGAGCATGTTGCTAAGGGCCTACGCAAGGTTAGAAATGCAAAGTGAACTAGTTTTTTGATTACCTCTTTTATTAGAGTAGATTTACTTGTGGGGTGTAGAGAACATGGAGAGCTTGCCCACTTAGTTAGAGTTTTTTTTCTCACCCTTTTCCCGAATATCATATCAAAGACAATACAAAGAGCTCACACAAGTTTGTATGATTCTCTCTCTAATTTTATTAGATAGAAAACTATTATGGCTTGAGACTATGTTCAACATAATTTACAACCTCAACAAGAGTTGGAATCCCAATTTTATACATATGTGGCATTGGCTGCAATAACAAGAATGTCACTACATCATCTAGATATATTCAACAAATAAATATGCATATCCTACAATATTGGTTTTCCATTAGACAACATTTCATGGAGGCAGTCAATAAAATAGTTCAAATGTCTTACCTATGATTCCACATTTTGCATGCATGTCTACCAGGGCAGTTGCAACTTAAACAAATATATTCTCTCAATATATTTATTTTGTGCATATCTAATAACCATGGCTTTTGATGACTACATTATATTAAGGCATCTTGTCAAATAGTTCACATGACTTATCTATGCTTCTATTTTGCAAGCATGTCTCCCAAGGCAAATGTTACTACTTCATCTACATCATTTGAGAAAATCCTTTATGCTTTGATGGATGCATATAGCTTATCCCAAAGCTCTCATTCAACAGTTATGAGATGATCAATCAAGAGGAAATAGTTGAGAGCTTAGAGTGACACTATTTTTAGATGATCATATGAAATGAAATGGGCGTGTGAGTAGAAAGAAACTAGAAAGACATTTTGTATAGATGAAGTCATGAAATGGATCATTTTGGAGCACTCAGCATAGACACTTAGCATTCAATACATATCATCATTCGAGATCAAATGGGTGTATAGGATTATATGCATAGTGAATAATAAAGGAGTGAATTGAATCCTCCTTGAGGCTCACACTTGTTGAGGTCCACTTCAGCAATGGCCCTTCCTATGAAATTGTTGTGTAAAACCTTTCTAATGAGATAATGTGTTATGAGTTCTTCATCAATGGGATGGAATGTGAATCTAGGAGGTAGTTGTACATCACCCATATCATGACTATAACTAAAGTTAAGAGAATTCAATAATAGAGGCTCTTAACTTTAGTTATAGTCATGATATGGGTGATGCGCAACTGCCTCATAGATTCATGTTCCATCCCACTGATGAAGAGCTCATAACACATTATTTCATTAGAAAGGTTTTACAAAAAAATTTCATAGGAAGGGCCATTGCTGAAATGGACCTCAACAAGTGTGAGCCTCAAAAAAAATTCGACCAAGCATTGGTTGAAATTTTGACCAATGCCTAGCAATTTTCTACCAAGCATTGGTCAAAATTTTGACCAATGCATGGCTGTTTTTGACCAATACTTGGCAGTTTTTGACCAAGCATTGGTCAAAATTTTGACCAATACTTGGCAGAACTTGTGCCAACATTTTTGAAAGGTTTCGACCAACGTATTGGTCAAAATTTTGAGTAGAAAATTTTTGACCAATGGATTGGTCGAACTTGGTCAAGATTCGGTCAAAAATTGGGTCAAAATTTTGACCAATAATGGTCAAAAAATGACCTCAAATGTACTAGTGATTTATCCCCTATAATTACTATGCATTTAGAATCATGTTATGTTTTACCCGAACTTAACAATGATAAGGGCTCAAAACTTGGCTAGTTATAATGATTAGCATTAATCACTTTTAGAAAAAGGGAACTTCAAAACATTACGTTCAATCTAGAATCTTGTATGTCTATTTGTCTTTCTTCATGGTCATTTAATCATTAATCTACAAGTACAAAAAATACATATAGCTATATTTCAAATAAAAAATTTATCTGTAAGTTCACTAGAATGATGAAAAGGATTAACTTTTTCCCTTCTCATAAATTAGTATATCAACGACTAATATAAGGATTATTGATGGAAGGTACTCTTCTTATCAACTCAAAGGCACAAAGCAGTAAAGAAAAAGAACAAAATGTTGCAAGAGTTTTTTTTGTCGCAAGAATAAGAAAATTGATTTCTATTACCTCCAGTGAAATCAAGTTCCAATATTCAAAAATAAAATATGCACAACCATATGGGTATTTTATTGCAATATTCTACAAGCCAAAGTCACTATATGCAACTGTTGAACTACCCTATATTACCCTATGAGTCTTCATTATATAGGAAAATTATAATTCTATGAGAAGCTTGTATAAATTCTAACTCTAAAATTTTTGTTCAACCATTCCTATGATATTATCAACAAATTTGATTACATTAGCATAGGAGCAAAACAACTTTCGAAACTCAAATGAGTTTTCAAATGAGATTTCAAACACCATATTAACTCTTCATTAATTTACCTAATTGCATATTATAGCCACATTTCAAAAATCGAATGAAGTGCTCTATGGTTCCTAGTTTGTAAATAACTGATTAGGCAAGGGTTAACCCCCTTTCAAAGCCTCTAAATCCTTCAAAGATAAGTTGATTTTTTTTTACCCTTTTGAAAATACTAGAAATAAGACTTGATCTTTCAATAAATCTTTATCTAGAAATATGATATAACCAAAATTAATAACTAGAGAAGAAATTATAAAACTTTGAGCTCCAATGAATAACTTACCAAAAAGTTAAGTTTCTAAAAAAAAGGTAGCATTGCACCAAGATACCCCTTAAATTGACAAGCCAATAATAGTTTTGGCTAATGCAATACTTCCAAGGAAATGTGAGACAAAAATATAACCATTTCCAATAGCCCCTAATAGATTTTAATTAAATATGTAATTAAAATACACATGCAAGAGAATAGACAACATACCCACAAAAATTGTCATAGAAGATATACCTTGGAAAACCCTCATTGAGGGAAAAAACCAAGCCTCCAAAAGCCTCCATTGCCACATACTATTTAACAAAAACACCATTGCAATATAGTCATGAAAGCCTTCAAAGCCATAGCCACAACCAAGAAATTCATGTCAACAAGCATGAATCCACACATCTCATGTAATGCTTCCAACCTTCAAAAATTATCCCTTGGCTAACCTATCAAGCCTTGTCTTACTCAAATCTTGTCTTTTCACCTTTTTATCTTGTCACTACAACTACCCTTGTGACCAAATACTACCACAATGTTACAATACAACTCATCAAGTATATATCCCATGGGAATCTTTACATGTTGCAAGTCTATCTAGGTGCTCCTAGGAGTAACATTACATGATAAAATAAAATAATACAATATAACAATATTATTTAATGTGAACAACACATATAATCTCAACAATCTCCCACATGTTGTATACATTGCATAGGATCGATCCATAGCCACATAAATGAATAAGGAAATGATGCCTCCTAGCACATCCACCATCATGGATCAAAGTACACTATGTGCTCCATCTTAGTACCCACAACAAAATCAAAATATCCAGCATCTCAAACATGAATGATCCCACCTCCTATTATTCCATTGCCATTGGACACACATAGAAGCCCTCTAGAGATAAAGAAACCCAAACTATCACATTAGAGGATCATAAAATATTATACCAACTAAAATTCCAAGCACAAAAACCTTGATCCAAAGGTAATCACATGTATCTGTAGTTGTCAAAATATCTATAGCTTCAAAATAGCACCCAAAGCAAGTGCCAACCCATCCAACTATCCATACCTCCAAAGCTATACCAATTGAATTTCACATTATCAACATATCTAATATACAACTTGCAATCACAAGCCTCATGAGAAATACCTACCACATATATACCAAGAATCTCCCACAACAAAAGATAATGTCAAATGTGTAACTAATCCACTCACATCATTTCAAAGAAGTGAATCAATGTAGTATCAAGGACAACTCCCATAAAAAGTATCGAACACTCCCAAGTTCTGCACAACCAACAAATGAAAGAGATAAAGGAATAACCATGCCATCACTCACATGACATACATAAACACCAACTACTGATCACAATATCCAACCAATCTCAAATATAATGCAAATAAAATCAAACATCTTGGAAGTTAACCAAGACCAAAGAGAAACCATGTAAATCACAACTTGTATCATGTCCTTCTACACACTCCTCTAGATGTAAATTGTGTAAGTATGATCTCCTCCATAAAATCCCAACTAATAAACCCTAACAATACCCAAACCATACCATATAACTAATTATGGATGTAAGCCTCTCACAAGAAGATCAAACTCATAAACCATTCCTAACTCAAGGAATTACCATTCCTAATCCAAGGAATATGCCCAATATAAAGCCATCTCCCAAACTAAACTAGCATTTAACAACATATAAGCTAGGAGATAACAAATGATAAACCATCTCTCAAATGAACTCTCCAGAACTAACTTATGTACTATAGCTCAAGATTTGGATGTCCATGAAAGACAAGAATAAACACAATAAACCTAAGAGAAACAATGGAATATACCTCTCAAGTAGGAAACTATCGCGTAGACCATGAGTGTGAAATGAGAATGCTCATCAAGATATCCAAGTCTCCAACAAAGACTCATCTAGGAAAATATCCTCTCAAGTCGATATTAGGTGAACGCTCCTTGGAATTCTTGCTGGAAACATTAGCTATCCTAACAAGTATTTCACTAATCCTAGAGAAATAAGCATCACCACCATCTTTAAGTATCCATCAAAACCTATAACCAATCAATCAATGCCAAATCCAAATGCAACATAGAAATATCATGAATTATCTAGAAAATGATCAATGTACTCAATACAAAGAAACTAAACCAAGATCAATATTAAATTTCCAACCATGACCTCATGGACATAATCAAGACAACAAGATTTAAACTATTGGGACTCAAAAATCCATCCTAATTTTGAGTACAATTGTAATTTTTTAGTCAAATTGAGACCCTATAATAACTTTTAATGCATGCGTACCCAGCTATCCTTTTGAGGCCTATGAAGTGTTTAATGTTTTTAGCACCTTTCATTTGGCATATCCATACATTCCTTGATGATAAATTTCCATTCCTAGTCATTCCTTGAATTTTCCTTTTGGGCAATGTTCAAATCTGCATTTTTGCCAAAGGGTCAAATAGTGATAGGAAGCCTATTTTGAGATTGAATATCTAGCACTTGGTTATGTTTAAGGACTCAATAATTTGGTAATTTTTAGTATGCATATTAGAGAACATATGTTTCAATTTTTGAGTCATTTTGATATGTTTAGACTAGGTTTTGAATCCCTGAAAGTTAGTTGTTTACTATTGTCATGCTCATGTAAATTCTTCACAATTTTGATGGTCCTATTTGACTAGTTGTAACTTTGACCTAGTTGACCAAAATGAGAAAAAAATATTTACATTACATTATAGAGGTTAGACATTTGCTATGTTTCAAATTTGAGGGTATGATGAATCCACTTGACTTGTTTTCGAACAAAATTCTAGATGCAATTTTTGAAGTTTTACTTGTGTCAAGAAATGCAGATTGATTAGTACCCCTTTTCAGGATGTCATAACTTTGAATTTGTGATTTTATGAACCAAATGGATTGTACCACTATGTTATATTCTGAAAATAATTTAAATGTGCCAATTTTTATGGCCTGAGAAATCCATTTGGACACTTTCCCGAGTCCATTCCATTTGTGAAAATCACTATTCTACAAATGTTCCTAGTTTTACAATTCCAAGTAGCCCATTTTAATTTCTTTCCAAAAGCACCTTATTATTCTTCGTAAGCCCAAATCAAAAATTTATATTCTCCTCATGAAAGTGAACTAATCCCCTAGTTTTTGTGCCCCTAAGTGTCAGTTGGACCTATTTTCAAAGCCAAAACCAAACACATTTTATGGTTTTTTGACATGTTTGCCTGTAGGCAGTTACATAAAGACAACTTTGATAGTCGATATGTTTTGAATAGTGTTAGTCATGAGGTGAGATTTTATAGGATGAAATAATTTGTACCAGAGAATGTAAATGTGAAGTCTCAGATCTTAGTCAGGTGTTTTGGTTAGTTTGTAAGGCTATTCAGAGCCACCCTTGGCACAAAATTGACAATTTGCAAAAAAGAGCTAGAGTTTTTAAAGTTTTATGTAGTGGTTGAGTTTGATTTCAATTAATATTAGGTGATCAATTGATTAGTTTAAAGTAACAGGTGTTTGAGTTCAAATTTTTTTAGCTGGACCGCCTTTTGGGCCCGACTAACTATGTCAAATTGATAAGAAATTATGGATTTGAAATATCTTTTAAAAGGGTTAAGATGATTATGTTTGATTGTACATCTCATTAGATGCATATCAACTTAAAAGGTATAGTGAATGTATAGTGTTTTATAGATTTGATATGCAATGAAGGAGAAATTTGAAAGTACCATTGAAGTTGTTACTTAAGATTTTTGAAAGTACCATTGAAGTTGTTACTTAAGCATTTCGCATGAGGACAGTATGAAATAAGATCACCATTTAAGAGATTGAACCCAAATAGAACCCAGGGTCAAGTGAACAAAACACAATAGAATTAGAAGCGATGGTTTTTCACTACATTGTAACTCATGTCCCAATTGAAGTAATGGAGGCATGTTTTTAAATGGAGCCCCATTTTTACAACCTTATTTGTAAGTAAGTTTCTCCCAAGAATCATAATAAACAAGATGACAAGATGGCCTCCAGAGGACTGATATGCATGTTATTTGAACCAAATGGTTTTTCCTTAAAGGGGTGAGATGCTAGTCTATCAGGAGTCTTCTAAAACTCTTTTCAAATTTGATGAATTGGAAATACATTGTTTTTTCCCTTGTTAGGCCCCTTATTCGTTGATGGAGTAGTGAGTTTGTAAGACCTGGATTTGGTACTATGGAAACAAAATGATTATGGAGAAATTAGTGAAACAACATCTAGAGAGAAATTTGGGGAGGAGACATTTTTTATATGATGATCGTAAGAGTCTATACAATGTTGTCCCTTTTCCATTTGCATCCAAGAAGTTTATGATTAATCTTCTTGACTACGAAGATGGGTTGGGAGGCCAAGATGGGAGAGACTGTTCAAGGTTGTGATTAAATTTGAGGCTCCGATAGACCTTCTTCATTTATGTCAATTCTTATCTAGCAAGTAAGAAAATGCTCCTCAAGAAGCTCTATAGATCCTAGATATTGTGTTGCACGAGTTGCCTATATACAACTATTCTCCTGTTGGAAGATCTTTTTTACTGTCCTAATATGGAAGGAGGCAAACAATTGGTGAGGGTCTAGAAAGACAATGTAGATGTTACCAAAGCATAAAATCAACTCACATTTATATGTCATCAATTGGCTTCATCTAAGTTAACTTCTCAACCCACTTGGGAATTCACGTTTCTTGTGGATGATAAAGGAGTCATGATCATTGGTGGTAGGCTCATTGTAAATTTTTTTGAGAAAAAGCCATTGAAAATTGTGAGAAATATTAACTCAACTTAAAATTCACAACCCTAAAAATTTCTCAAACCTAGAAAATCTGCTCTGCACATGAAGGTGTCGAGTGCCAGTTTTGCTCGACACCTTAATGAGCCGAGTGGCAGTTTGCTCGACACGTGAAGGTGCCAAGTGATAAGAAATACATGCCGAGATAGCTCGACATAAGAAGAGTTTGGCACACAAGGGAAATTCTCAGAAACAATAGATGCCAAGTAAACTCGGCTCCAAATGAGAAAATAGAAGAGGATGCCAAGTGTTCTGTTCAAACTAGAAATATTATAACTTATAAAATTTCAACATGAATGCTTTCACCATTAAAACCAAAGAGCCAAAGCTTTAACCTTTCAAAAAAGTTACTCAAATGTAATGAATAGAAGAAGAACAATAGATTCAAGTATGCCTTATTTCTTTTCTATTCCACTAAGATTTAAACTATTACAAATCTGGGAACATTCGGCTTCAACCAGAAAAACCTAAAACAACCCAAAACTAGTAATACTTCAAAAGACTTTAAACCTGCAACTCTAATGGCTACATACAATGGTCCCTAGAGAAATCACTACTTCAACAAGACAAATCCAACAATAAGAAACTTACAGAGAGAATAGGGGAAACACATACAACTGTAGGCACAAACTTCTTTTCTTCTTTCATCTTCTGCTCTGCTCTACTCCGCAACTACTAATCTGCTTGATCTCACTTTCTAAATAATCAATCTCAAAAAATTCCTTTTTTTCATTCTTCAACAAAAATTTTCCCCCTCTTTCAGTTTTCAAAATTTCACCTACCATGCAATAAATTCTTTTGATCGTTCTGCAAGCTGTTAGGGAGGTAGGTGGGCATTTGGCTCTAGGGGCAAATAGACATTTCAATTAATATTTCAACAAAAATGGCAATGAATAGGCTAGTCAATTAGAGTATCAAATAATAAAGATTAAATAAAAATATAAAGGGAAATTGAAAACATGGGGTTTGTTGAATGTCTAAACTAGAGATGAGTGGCACAAATTGCTAAAATGAGACGATCAAAATTAAATATGCCTTTTCCTATTTCCTTTTTGAATGACATTTTTGTACCTATGATACATGCATTTTAGACTTGTGTCTCCATTAAGTGAGAGACTTCCCCATCTTTTCTTACATACATGGAAGGAAAATAATGGATTTTCAACCATCCTTCAACGTAGCTCTAAACAGGTGTAAAAAGAAATGTGGATGGGTGGGTATCCCAAAAAATTTCTTAGACCGCTTGGAATGATAAAGGAAATTGATAGCTGTAGATGTGTAAGTTTAAAGCTTGACAGGATTATGTATTACATAGTGTAGAGCACTAAATACAAGAAGAGCTTTCCTCGTTGGAAATCAAGGAGTGAGTTTGCTAAAAAATGATTCCCAAGTTTAGACTATGTTGTGTTTGATGGAAAAATAATCATTTTTTTTATCACATATTCCTCCTGTGGTGTATTCTAAATGTGTTTTAATACACTAAGGGACAACTAACTAGTGTCTTTAAGATGTGCACAGTTTGAAAGAGGCAAGTTGTGTGTGAGCCCACCCATCCAACTTGATGACCATAGGGATAATTTTTAATAGACATGCAAATTGAGGATGCAAATGTCATAGTCAAGTAGATGAACTAGATAATGACATGTGGTGACATAGGAATGAATTGTAGAGTGACACATGGAAAATTCTCTCTAGCCTAGCATGCATCCCAAGGTAATGATGTAGCACCATAGGACACATGGTGCAATGTCACTATATTGCTAGTAACATGAAGGTGCTAAGGTTGCATAGCAATAGGTTGCCAAATGGTAGAGGCCGGTGATGTGGAAATGATGATGTGGCATTGTTGATGAGGTGGAGATGTGGATAGAGGTGCCACATGTGATGATGTCATCATGTCATGATGATGTGGAAAAAGGGACATTAAGATGGTGACATAGCGACACAATTAGAAACCTCCATGTGACAATAGGCTTGGTTTGACATGGCACTCCAAGGACCAATCAGGTTGCACCATGTGTTGCCTAGGTGGTGAAGGTATTGATAGGATAGGTGACTAAGTAGAGGTCAACCAATAAAATCATGGCACATGTCACAACTTCATCACATAGGTTTGACCCGAATGGAAATATGGAGGGAAAAATACAAAGGCATAAAAATTAATTTTTTAAGTCTTCTCCTCCAAAGTACTGCAAAAAAAATCATTTATTAAATATTTTGGTTTATATAATAAAGTTTGGACTTTATAAAAGATATAAATATTTGTAAACAAACATAGACCTGAGAGCCATGCCTAAACCTAATTTTGAAACTGATCCCCTAGGTATCTCCAATAAATGAACATAGGACTATCATATACCGACAGAAATCTCTGAGAGAATTTTTTTTAGATTTTTAGTTGTTTTCAACACATGAAGTAGTATGTTTGAGTTCTTTAGGGTTTCTTTTGTAGGTGCCTATTTTTCAACCACATTTTTTTATAGCAATTAAGATTTGATTTTTGGTAAAATGGTTTTATAGGTTTGCACTAAAGGTAGTACGGATGTAGTTAGTCATGGTTTTTTCACTCTTACATTAGTTTAGTAGAAGATTTTTTCATCATTTCAAATGCATACCTAATGTTTTTTTCGGAATAAGGTTTCTCATTAATCAGAGGAGACATTTTGGGTTTGTTGGAGCACAATGATGTGATTCCTTTCTGATTTTAGTTGTAGAGAGAGAGAGAGATGCTTTGCAACAGTAGGGGATAGAGATTCAAGAAGACATGTGTCCCTTCTAGATCAGATCGTATTTCTTCTTCATTTCCTATATCTTTCACTATTTCTCTCATTGTAATGGGTTGGTTACAGCTAGTCTATGGTACCACCTAGTTGGCTCCAGTTAGCCTATGATACCACCTAGTTGGTTCCCAAGTTCTCTGAGAAAGCTTAGCTAGGTTTTCACCATTCTTCAACATTCTCTCTTGTGTGAACAATAGTAATGAAGCTAATATAGATAGTTTGGGTTTATTTAGTAGTCTTATGAGTTATTTACATGAATCTTGAATGTATAGTTTCAAAGAAATGAATACAATGAACAAAAAATTTCTTAGTTTCATTATGATTCTCATCTCCTATCTCTAGAATTTACAATCTTTTATGGTTTAGGGATAAAGAACTTAAACCCTTTTGTAGCTCCTTAAGATTGTGTGTCTCATGTGTTTTTTTTTTGGAACAAAGAGCCAAGTAAATGCTTGATATATTTGGTAGGATTGTTGGTTACATCAGAAGGATATTGCATGAGTATGAGGTCTTTATGAACACTGATGTCTAATTCACAAAGTGATATTATAGATCTAATGTCTTGATGTATGGAATATGTTACTAATATCATGGATGTATATGTGTGATTTATGGAACTGTCCAATAGACAAGGCATTGATCAGCTATAGGATCAAAATGTTCTTACTATTGCATATCTAAGATTTGTGAAAATCAAACTTAAATCAATTACCCATTTCCCTTTCTATTTAGGAGTTGAAAGGATGCCCTCACTGAACTTTTGGATTTCATAGGTTTTTTTCAATTTTCTACTGCATACCTTTGTTATTACATGAGTATAGGAGAAATAAGGGATTTATCTACTTTGTCTAGGTTCAATTGTATGCTTTAACACTAGTACCATATAAAGAATTTGAGGTCCAACCACCTAGGTCTTGCAAAGCCTAAAGTAGAAGAAGGAGAGTACAACCTTATAGTTGGCCTCGATGTCTGAATAGGTTCATTGAACATGGGAATTATCTGCTCCTAGGTGTATGTGTTCTTATCACTGGTTTATTTAAAAATTGTTAATTTAGGAGTCAACATAAACCATCTCAACGAAAGAGATAAAATGCTCCATAAGACCACACCATAACATGTCAAAAAATTATATGTGTATCATGACATCATAATAAAACCATTCTAATACCAATGATAACATGTCAAATGAAAGCATAAAACACACTTTTACCAAGAACCTCATGAGTCGTCAAGATGAAACCATCTCTACACACCATGTAAAAAATCAAATCTACATACCATGAAGAACCATCTCCACACACCATGAAGATAAAATGTGCACCATGCAAATGACAAAGAAACTTCTATAGCATCAAGATCCAAGACAAACCTCCAACATCTACAAACACTCAATAAATAAATATTAATGCCAATCACTCTCACTCAACCATGTTACCGAGTCACCCATGGTGTCATAAATTTATGTCCTACCTAAAGATACTTAGTTTTACATACACATAACCAAAGTGTCAATAGAAAGTGAAACCAAGTGTTAGGATTAACCTTAGATAGAACTAATAGTTACATGCAATTATAACCAATACCACAGAATAATAGATCACATAAAAGAGAATAGAAGACACCAAAATATAACGTGGTTCACCCAATCCATGGGTTATGTCCACCAAAAACAAGTCCAATATTATTATTATCTAGCGATTACAATTTAGAATCCCTTATAACTCAATACCACAGTAAGAAGCTACAATATCACCATTAAATTATGAAATCACTAACCCTAAGCCTTTTTATACAAGCCTTTTCCACTTACAAAATTGGGGCTACAATAAGTTGTCCAATATGAAAATACCAATAGACACCTTTTGTAGTATAAGGACATTTTTTTATTTAGGACTACTAGCCCCAAAAACCCCCGTGGGGACATATGCCCCTTAACCTCATCTTTGGGGCACTACCCAAAATCCCTATAGAAATAATATGTGGAGAAAACCACACCAAATAAAACTTTGAGACTAATTAGGCTCAACATCAAAATAATATCTCACTTGGAGACTGATTAGACTCCACAACAATAACCTCCCACCTGGAAACTAATCATACCACTACTAAACCTGTAGCTCCCACTGGAATATATCAAACCATCCTAGACTCTATTTTTCTTTTATTCTATTCAATCAAGAAGACCAACCAAAGTTGAGGAGGAGTTCAACTTCTTCCTTGTCACTACCTTTGTAAACATATCCATTGGATTTTCATCTATATGTCTCTTCTCAAGCTTTAAATGTCCATCATCCAAAAATGACTGAATGAAATGGTATCACAACTCTATGTGTTTTGTCTTTGAATGTAGAGCTAAATTATTGACAAGATGAATGGTACTCTTGTTATTTGTGGAAACATAATTATCCCTTTGTGGGTGTAAATACATAACCTATAGTACTCTTCCAGGTATCAATATTCCCTGCCAAATCTAAGTCAACATTGTATATGAGCAATGTTAGTATGCTAATAGAAACCAAATTTAAATAAAGCTTCTATAAACTAAAAAAAATTCATAAACTTCAAGATAGACTAAGATGAGCTCTTAATTGAGAATATGAGCTATTAATGAGCTCTCTCAATAAGAAGCTCTCTTGTTGAGTGGCTTTGTCTAAATAGATAGGATGTATGCTCAAGCTTATGCTTCAAAAAAGGCTTCAAATGGAGTTGGAATTTGGGTGTGAGTGTATGGTTTTGATGTAAAATGGATTATTAAAATGGCATTATGACTTTACTTCATGGATTGTGTTATTTTGCAAAGGGGAAGGATCCAATTTATAGGCAAGAGGCTTCAGGGATTGAGGGCTAAGATGCAAGGATGGAAAAAAGATCATGGAGGGCTCAGATTGCATGAGAGGAGAGCACATGGATTGTGCTTCCTTACAGCCAATCAAGGAGTGACACATGTCACATGGTGAGAGGATGGAGGAAAGGGGAAGGATGAGTCAAAAAAGGAGGCTCAAGGGATAAAATATTCATAAAGGCCCTCATAATGACTTGTAAGAGCAATAAAAGGGCTTGGAAGAGTCATTTATGGCCTAGTGGGCTTCATAAAGTTTTATGGTTGAGATATTTTGAGAGAGATGAGAGCAATTTCAACTTGGGCTTGATTAGGAGGGTTTTAAGCTTGCTTAGGCTTGTGCAAATGATTAGAGGATGGATTATGATGGTTTAGGATTAGCTTAGGGATAGGCAAGTGGATGACATTTAATGAGGGTGGGTGAAGGAGGAGATATTTGTTAACTTTGGCTTGAGTCAATAAGTCTTAACCCATGTTTAGAGAATGTGACAAGGTTAGGAGGGGATTAGGATTAGGTTTAAAGACATCTTCTAGAAGAGTCTAGACTTTGGATGAGGATAAAGACTTTCTAGAATAGTCTGCAATTTCCTAGGATGAGGATGAAGACTTTCTAGAAGAGTCTAGAACTTCTTAGGATGAGGATAAATTAGATTTTTAGGAAATAAATAAAGTTTTATTTATTTCAAGGGTTTTGGTTGAGGAGATATTTATTAAAACTTTTTTAATAAACATGAGGATTAATATTTAATCTTAATTAAATATTTTGAGTAGGGATTAGGGGTAGGAAATGATGGGATTAGCTTTTAATCAAAATTAAAGAAGGATTAGAAAATTTTGGAAGAGGTTAGTGGTCTTAAAGAAATTTTCTAAGTTTTGGGCAAAAAATAAATTTTTTATTTATTTTGGGTTTTTTGGTCAATTTATTAATTAAATAATTAATAAATAAGGAAATAATGTTTAAATAAGATTTAAACATTTTTGGGAGGGATTCATTAATTAAATATTTTTAATTAAGGTAAAGGGATTTAATGGCATAAAAATATATTAATTAATTAAATAATTAATTAATTAATAAATGATGATGTCATGAGGAATTTTTCAGAAAATAAAAATACTTTATTTTCTAAAGGTTTTTAGGTGTCTACAAATATAGCCTTGGAAATCATTAGTAGATCCCCCAAAATGTAGAAACTTACTAGATGTTCCTCTCAAATCTTTGAGAATCCATTTAACTACATTCCAATGCTCAATTCCTAGATGACTCATATATTTTCTAACAACTCGCACTAGATGTGTAATATTTGGCCTAGTACATACCATAACATACATCAAAATTCCTATAGTTGAAGCATAAGGCACCTTATACATCTTATCCTCCTCTTCTCATGTCTTGGTACACATCTCCTTAGTCAACATCAAATGACTGCATAAAGGTGTCTTGATAGCTTTAGCATTCTCTGTAGAGAAATTTTGCAACATGTTTGCAATATAATCATCCTGAGATAATATCAATTTCTAGTTTTTCCTATCTTTGCAAATCATCATACCAAGGATTTTTTTTTCTACCCTGAAATCCTTCATAGAAAATGTATGTGTTAACTAGCATTTCAGCCCTTTAATGTGGTCCATGTTAGACCTAGCTACAAGCATATCATCAACATATAAACATAAAATAATGTAGTTTCTATCATCAAATCTCTTAAGGTAAACACAATTATCTGAATGACACCTAGTATATCCATAATCATGCATAAAACTGTCAAATTTTAGATACCATTGCCGAGGTACTTGCTTCAAGCCATATAAAATTTTCTTCAATTTGCACACTAACATCTCCTTACCTTTGACCTCAGATCCATATGGCTATGCCAGATATATCTCTTCATCCAAATCACCATGAAGGAAGGTAGTTTTAACATCAAGCTGTTCCGAATGCAAATCTACATTAGCTACAATACTTAAAACAATGCTAATAGAAGTCATTTTAACAACAAGAGAGAATATCTCATCAAAACCAATGCCCTTTTTCTGTGCAAATCCTTTTACCACTAACCTAGCTTTAAATCATTTCTTACCTCTATCCTCTTATTTCAACTTGTAAATCTACTTATTCTATAAAGCCCTTTTACCTAGAGGCAACTTGAATAAATTCCAAGTCTTATTTTTTAGCAAAGAGTCCATTTCATCTTTCATTACTGACTCACACTGAACCTTAGTATCCACCTACATAGCTTCATCATAACATTCAAGTTCACCAGCATTAGTAAGTAAAATAGAGTACAAAGAGGAGAAAAGCTTTCTAGAAGTACTTAGCCTTTTTGAAGTTCACTAGGATGTGTTGCATTTTTTGTTGTGGTTTTTGCACATCATGAGGAATCACTTGAACACCATCTTTTGGAGTATCATCTAGTAGTACATAATCATCTTCTTTCTTCTCATGTTGCTACAATAGATCTTTGTAAAACACTTTCTCATTGAATATAACATTCCTACTTCTTACTATTTTATGATTTACAAAATCCCAAAGCCTATAATGAAATTTATTAATGCCATATCCAAAAAGTACACATTTCTTTGACTTAGCTTCCATCTTGGTCTTATTTTCAGAATCCATATGAACAAATGCTTCACAACTAAAGGTTCTGAGAAAATAATAGCTCACCTTCTTATCAGTCCATGCTTCCTCTAGAATACCACAACCCAAAAGAGTAGAGGGACCTCTATTAATAAAATATATAGTAGTATTGATAGCCTCTACCCACACATTTAATGGCAACCCTACATGAAACCTCATGCTTCTTGTATGCTCCATTATGGTCATGTTCATGCATTCAACCACTTCATTTTCCTATGGAATCCTTGGAAAAATTTTCTATCTATGAATACTATTAGTGGAACAATAATCTTCAAATTCATGATTGGAATACTCACCACCATTATTAGATTTGAGACATTTTATTCTTTTATCGGTCTCATTTTTAATCAAACATTTCCATTTCTTAAAAGTTTGAAATACATTAAGTTCATGTCTAAGGAAATAAACCCATAATTTTCTAGTTACATCATCAATAAATGTAACATAATAATGACAGCAACAAAGGGATGATACCTAAGCTGGTCCCCATACATCTGTATGAACAAGCTCTAATTTCTCACTTTTATTTTCATTTTCAGTCATCAAAAAAGTCACTCTCTTTTATTTTCCATACACACAACTTTCATAGTAATCCATATTAATACATTTCAAACCTGGTAAAACTTTCTTTGACTAAAGTTCTTTCATACCTTTCTCACTCATATGCCCAAGTTTGTTGTGCCAGGGCATTGTATCTAAGTCTGTAGTAGCTATTTATCCTCCCTACTAAACTACAACAATTGTTCCTGAATATTCATTGTTCTCTAAAATAATCAAAGTAGAAGGAATAGTATGACCTATGCAAAGATATAAGGTGACTACTTTCACCCCTTTTTTCACTACAAGAGAACCTTTTGAAACCTTCCAATTTTTATCATTAAAAGTAACAACACAACCCTCGCCACCAAGTTACCATACTAAAATTAAATTCCTACTCATCCTGTGAACATGTCTTACCTCATGTAGTAGACAATGATTTTCATTCCATAACTTAGTCTTAATTTTTCCCTTTCCAACAATCTAACAGGGTTCATTAACCCCCCAATAAACAAGCCCAAAATTCCCTTGGACATTATCAATAAAATAACTTGTATGAGGTGTAGGATGAAATGAAGCACCAAAATCTAAAACCCATGAATCATCAATACATTTTAAAGAAAGAAGTAAAAAATCCTTTTCAGAATTTTTACTTACCACATTTGTCTCCTTGTTCCCTTCTAGTTTATCTCCTTCATTGTTCTTTTGAGTTTAGCAATCTTTCTTCTTATACCCTAGTTTACCATAGTACTAGTAATCTCTCGGTCCTCTGGATTGAGACCTCTTCTCCTTTGACTTTCCTCTCAATTTCCTATCATTTTCAAAATTATTTTCTCTCTTAGTCATTCTGCCTCTACTTTGTGCATTCAAAGCACTTCCTGATGTAGATTAACCTTAGGTTTTCCTACAAGTTTCCTCACTCAAAATAACACCGATCACATCATCAAATTTTATGGTATTAGATCCAGAAATAGAATTAATCATAGCCATTACCACACCACTCCAACTTTTAGGTGAAGAACACAAAGTCAATAGAGTCCTAATTTCTTCATCAAAATTAATACCCATAGAAGATAACTAACTACTAATTAAATAAACCCTTCATGAGAAATACCTTATTTGAAGTGGAGAACTTTTTATACAATTTCCCTAGGTTTCCATCAACTCTTTTGTCTTCTTTGTTTTTGTAATGTTAAATTTCACCAATGATGCTAGGCACAATCAAATGTTTCCAAGTGGCTTTCTATCTAAAATCTCCTAGTCTTCAGTTGTCATAGTTTCTCAATTCTTGGTTTTTCCTTCCAATGACTTCCATAAATCCTTCTAATACAGCTATTCCTCCATTTTTATCTTCCATAACTAAAAATTTTGGCCATTAAACTTATCAAACCTCAACTTATCCTCATCTACCATCGCTCTCACTCAATGGTGGGACCTTCCTATAGAGGATCACTAAAAATAAAATGACAATAGTCTCGCTAAAAAAATGATGACCATCTAGCTTTGATACCAGTCATTAGGATTAACCTCAGATAGAAATATTAGTTACATGCAAATATAACCAATACCAAAAATAGTAGATCGCATAAAAGAGAACACAAGACACCAAGATTTAACATGGTTCACCAAATCCATGGGCTATGCTGACCAACAACAATTCCAATATTATTATTATCTAGTGATTGCAATTTACAATCCCTTATAGCTCAATACTACTACAAGAAGCTAAAATAACACCATTACATTTGTGAAATCCATAACCCTAAACCTTTTAATACAACATTTTGTCGCTTACAAAATTAGGCCTAGAATAAGTCATCCAATAGTAAAATAGCAACCTAAACCTTTTATAATATAAGAGCCCACACCCCATAGGGGTGTTGCCCCCAAACCCCCATAGAAATAATATGGAGAGAAAACCACACCAAATAAACCTCTAAGTTTGATATGGCTCCACATCACAACACCAAGATCTCTAACCCAAGAAGATACAAACCAAACAAAGAACTATTCATGCACCACAACCTCATCACTATCACAAGCTTTCACTAAAAAATGCATCTAAGCTATTCATGACATGATGATGAAGAAAACCATCCTCTAACCATGATAATCAACCAAGGAATCAAAACATCAAAGAACTCAAAGTTCACATCATGAGCTCCTCAAAAGAAAAAGCTGCAATCCTCAAACAAGAAGATATATACCACAATAACGAAATTAGGAATCCAAACCAATGAACATAAAGTATCTGGCTATATATCCAATCATGTCATGCCAAAATTTATGGCACCATGATCACACCCATTAACAAAGCATCTAACTCTCAATGTGTTCAATTTGTCAGGACAAAACAATCAACCATAATTCTACACTGGGACTATATCTAGTAACAACATATACTCCAATTCTACCTAAGACACATCAACAAATCATGTGACAAAGGGCATAGAAAAGCCAAATCTAAGCTATTAATCTTAATTTGCATCAATAATGAAATATCAATGGTTAAATACAATCCACGTACAATCCATAAATGCAACCTATAAGTATAGACCATTTACAAGACTACACAACTTGTAGATCCAATAAGTCATCATACATATCGAAACTAAATACTAATAACTATATCATCATGAAACCAATTTAATATATAACCTGGGTATACAACAACATCAAATCCAAATATACAATGTCATAAACTTACAATGTTACAACAATTTATATATATATATATATATTCATAAGTTGTTTAGATCAATATATCACTAAATAAATCATGCCAAACTGTACCAAATCTGAATCAATGTGTAGATCTCACCAAGACTTTTCCATTGAGTACTCAAAGTATAAAATATGATTTTGTATTCCCAAGTTATGTACAAATCTCTTCCCATAATAAACATCAAACTTCCAAGCTCTTAAAACCTGACAAATTTTCCAAATCAAAGAATCAAACCTACACCAAGCTATAGTGCTTTATATTTTCTTTGCAATGACTACAAGAAGTCCAAAATCTTATATGCTGAGAGAAAGTTGTGGTTGTTTTACAAATACATTTTTTTAAAACCATTTTCACTGTGATTATTTTTTGGTAACAAAAATTCTGATAGGATTAAATTTAACGATTGTCACAATTTGAAACTAAAAACCTTTTGTATTTTGTATTAGCATGGTTAAACTAGGGTATATATATATATATATATATATATATATAATTCTGCAAATGTTGACCTAAATCCAAAGGTGAGCACTATTTTTTCGTAGGAGGTCATTTTTCCAAACTCCCCCCTAGAACCTTCTTTTAAATGAAACATCCAAAAATCCCCTTTTGACCAATAATTTTACATACCAAAAGTTTTCCAACATCCCATCATAATAGAAAATCTTAAACCCTTAGATGTGCAAAATAAAAAATCATATATCTTTCCCTTTCTTTAATCCTCTCATGCATTCCCATGGATTCAATCTAGGCTTACAACATAAATACTATTGCTCTCATTCCACTTGTACAAAAACTTGCAACAAAAATATAATTATTTCCATATAACACATAATAGATCTTAAATAAATATGTAATTAAAATCGACATGCAAGAAAATAGACAACATACCCACAAAAATTATGACACAAGATATAACCTGGGAAACCCTGATTGAGGGAAAAATCCTAGCCTCCAAAAGCATCTATCACCATGTATTATTCAATAGAAACACCATTCTAATATAATCATGGAAGCCTTCAAAGCCATAGCCACAACCAAGCAATCCATGTGAACAAGCATGAATCCATACATCTCATGCCATGCTTCCAACCTTCACTTATGCTCCCTTGGCTAACTTGTCAATTCTTCTCTAGCTCAACTCTTGTCTTTTCATATTTTCATATTGTCACTACAATTACCCTTGTGGCTATTTATAGAGTAACAAGTCCCACAAAAGCAACAAGTGGTATTGGATAAACCATGTGATAAAACTATGTGCTATCTAACACATTAACCTCACATTTAAAATTAGAAATTTAATTCCTTTTCAAAATATCAAATATTGCCACAATATTATAATACAACTCATCAAGTATATCCCATGGGAATCTTTACATATTGCGCATCCATCTAGGTGCTCCTTAGTGAAACATTACATAATAAAATAATAAAATATAATATAGCAATATTATGCAATGTGTGCAACAAACATAATCTCAACAATATTTCCCCTACACCCAAGATTCCTCAACATCAACTATCTATACATAATTTAAAATTTTGAACTCTTTCTTCAACCTTCTAAAATTCTTAACCATGTCTCATAATAATCTCATATCAAAATACTTTACCTACATTTAAAATGTTCATATGAATCCATCAAATTAGATTTGAAAGTTTTTCCCCTATGTTAGATTATAAAGTCCACCAATATAATGGGTGGGGGGGAGGGAATTGAATTAGTTATCAAACTATTACAATAATTATCAACCTTATTAATCCTTAACCATATGAGGAATATAACCAGTAACCATAACAAGATACTCATACACAATAACATTGGATATGTTAACTAGGGAAATACTTGATCAAAGGGAAAACCTTGGTTGGGATGGTACCAAGAAGTTGATTTACTAATATAAATATTTATTTTTAGAGGATGGACCCTATTACAAGTCAATAAAAATATTCAATATATGTCAATCCTTGTTAGGAGACTTTGAATCCCACTTAGGAGATTCCAACCTTTTTGGGAGTTGTAGAACAAAGATGTACCCACTATCTAGATTGCTTCAGTGGTAGGACCAATGAACCCAATGTCCAAATTATCTCTACATTATTCCTTGCATAATACTTTAAATAAACTATACTTCTTCTTCCCCTTCCTCTTTCCTATCAATCAAAATTTTTCTTATCTACAAACTCGATTCCAGATCGCCAACTTCACATCCAATAATCATTTGGATCACTTCCTCAGATTTACCAAATACTTTGCTCTTGTTCTCACTTCTCCAATTGCAATTCACATTTTTACTCTATGTCAAACAAGGAAAATATATTTCCTTTATAGCATGTCCTCAGAATAACTCCTTGAGTTAGCCTTGAGGGTTTTACAATTAATTACAATAGGACCACATTAAGATAATTAATTATTTAGCAATCACACAACACTATCAACTTCATAGTAAATACAACTTCTCATAGGTACGGTTCAAGAATTTATGTAGTTGCGAACACCATCATTAGACTATCCACTATCACTGTATAACTTTGCATATCTTGATTATGTCTCTGTTAGGAGATACAATCCAATCATGAGGTGATTCTTATCAAGTATTTTATCTCTATAAATCAAACATATTTTATGTACATAATTCACTTACTTCATGTGCACTCAACCTTGTCATCAGGATATAGTTTAGAAAACATCATTAACCATGCTTCCCCTAAACATAAAACCTTTATCCATATGAACTCAAACTCTATTTGCTACTAGTCTAGTCTTGGCAGTAACCATACTATGTTATCATCAATGAAAAACATAATGATGAATGCAACATATCATTAATGCTACATGCTCCCCAAATCTTAGAATGCTCCTCCAAAGGAATAAAATCAGCATTCATGATAAAAATTGAGCCCGCTCTGTCATTGATGGAAAAATAGATGAAAAACATCTAAGTTCCAAGAATACCAAAGTAGTGCTCTACTACAACTACTATTTTTATCTTCTTTTCATATCCTCTTCATCAATCAAATCTAAAATCTTCTCGAACACGGCTCTGTTATCCATCTCTTTCTTTAGGATTGAAAACTGTTGTTCACACTAAATAACTCGCATCAATTTTTTACACATTAAGGAACTCTCAAATTCTCCCTCATACAATTTTACTCCTCGTTAACATCAATAAATTCTTCTCTTAAATATATGTGATCTCAATCGGTCCCCTATACATCAATCTATCCCCCATTAGAGGATCTTCTCCCACATATATATGCATACTTCTATTCTAGCCCATTCATACTTAGGAGATATTTTTCATGTATTATCTCCCCCATTGAAATTAATAACAAAGGCTTCATTATGTCAATCATCTACTCCAAGTCTTCAACCATCTCAAGTGTTCAAAGACACTATTCAATTGACACCAATTACCAAGAGCCCTTAGTGACTCTTCTCATCTTAGATAATCCCCCATATAGGAAGCATCAACATTCAATCCAATCAAACATTAGTATTATGTACCATTGGACTGATGAAATCTCTCCATCATCTACTTAGAATTAGTGAGGGGCATAACCCCAAGAATACCTCTCAAGTACCAAAATTTATCTTTAGGAAAGGGTCTCATAAAGATATCTAAAATGTGATCTTTAGTACTAACATATTATAATTTTATCTCATTCTCTACAACCTTCTCTCTCCAAACATGATACTTGATAGATATATCCTAAGCCTTAGAATTCAACATAGGATTCTTAGACATACTCACCATACTTGTGTTATCACAATATATGATAACATGATCTAACAATTTCATCCCAAATCCTTTAGTGTCCGCTTCATTGAGATGATCTAATTATAATTATTTGTTGTTTCCACATACTTTGCTTCAACTATAGTCTATGAATACAATCTTGTTTCTTTCTTATCCTAGAAACCAATCTTCCTTCAAGGAAAACTAGTCCACCACTAGCATTTTTTAATCATCCATACTACCTTCCAGAACTGCATCAGTATAAGAACATAAACTAAAATCATTTGATCTATTATATACCATATCCAATAATCAGATGTTCCCTTCAAATATCTAAATATTCCTTTTACTAATACATAATGATACTCTTTAGGATCATCTTGAAATCTAGCTACAATCCCAACACTTTGTGCATTCAAAGCACTTCCTAATGTAGATCCACCTAAGGTTTTCCTATGAGTCTCCTCACTCAGAATAACACTAATCACATCATCAAATTTTAGGGTATTAGATCCAGAAACAAAATTACTCATAGCCATTACCAAGCTATTCTAGCTTTTTGACAAAGAATTCAAAATAAAGAGAGCTCTAATTTCATCATCAAAATTAACATTCATAGAATATAACTAACTAGTAACAATATTAAACTCATTTAAATGATCTAAAATAGATCCACCTACTATCATCTTCATATTAAATAAATGCTTCATGAGAAATACCTTATTTGAAGTGGACAACTTTTCATATAACTTTGCTAGGATATGAATAAACTCTTTCATCATCCTCTCTTTTGTAATGTTAAATATCACTGATGATTCTAGGCATAATCAAATTCTTCCAAGTGCCTTTCTGTCTAAAATATCCTTGTCCTCTTTTGTCATAGTTCCCTATTTTTTTTCTTTCAAATGGCTTCCATTAATCTTTCTAATAAAGATAGTCCTTGATTTGAATTTTCCATAACTAAAAGTTATGCCCATTAAACTTCTCAACCTTTAGCTTAGCATTGGCTTCCATTCCTCACACTCAACTATGCAACTCCCACTCAAACATGAGACCTTCCTACAAAGGATAATTTTTTTTAAAAATGAAGGTCTTGCTAAAAAACATTTTACGGTAGTCTAGCTCTAATACCACTTTTTAGGATAAACTTTAGACATAAATAATAGTAACATTCAAATATAACCAATATCATCAAATAATAGATCAAAAAAAATTGACAACAAGACATAGATTTAACATGGTTTAACCAACTCATAGGCTACATCCATCAACAACAAGTCCAATGCTATTATTATTTAGTGATTACAATATTTAATCCCTTACAACTCAATACCACAGTAAGAAAGTGCAATCTCATCATACATTATGACATACCTAACTCTAACCCATTTTATACAAGCTTTTGCCACTTACAAAACTAGGGCTAGAATAAGTCGTCCAATAGAAAAAATAGTTACCCCCAAACTCCTATAGAAATAATTTGTGGGGAATACACCCTGAATAAACCTTCGAGTATTATTAGGCACCACATGACAATAGTTCCTAGGCCTAAAGAAAAGAATATTATAGGAACTAAATAGGTATTCACAAAAAAGACATTTGAACAAGGTGAATTTTTGAGAATAAAAGATAGACTAGTATGAAAAGCTTATTCATAGTAGGAAGGAATTGACTATGAATAGACATATGGCCATGTAACTAGAATCGAAGTAGTGAGAATGTTTTTTTCTTATGCAAGAAGTACTAAGTTCAAAGTGTATCAGATGGATGTCAAATCAACCTTTGTATATGGAAAACTTGAAGAAGACGTTTATATTGAGCATCCTAAAGGATTTCCTTTGATAGAAGACAAGGCTATGGTATGAAGATTGAAGAAATCTCTATGTAGTTTAAAGAAAGCACCTAGAACATGATATGCAAGATTGGATAAGTATTTTAAAAATCTTGGATTCACCAAAAGTACAACTAATGCCAACTTAAATTAGAAATAAATTGAGAATGGTTTGTTAATCATTGTGATAGTTTTTGATGACATAATCTTTGAAGGTAATGATGAGGCAAGTGGTAAGTCTTTTGAAGAAATGAACAATGAATTTGAGATGAACAAGATTGGAGAAATGAATTTTTTTCTAGATTTACAAATTTTGAAAATTAGTTAAAATATTTTCATTTCACAAGCTAACTATTTGAAATACTTGTTGAAAATATTTGGCTTGGAAAGTTGTAAGCCTATTGGTACACCAATGGTAACTAGTCACAAGTTATCTAGCAATGATGAGACAACTATAGTTGAGAAAAAGAAGTACATATCAATCATTGAAGGTTTGAAATATTTAACTAAAACTAGACCAAATATAGAAAATGGAGTTGGGATTGTACCTAGATTTCAAGCCAATCCTAAAAAGTATCATTATATAGTAGTAAAAATATATCATTGTCAAGGTGCTTGTGTCAAGCCATATAAACCTTTTTGCAATATGGAGACTAAGTTCTCCTTATGTTTGGCCTCAAATCCCTAAGGCTATGCTATGTATAACTCTTCATCCTAATCACCATAAAGAAAGGTTGATTTAAAATAAAGCTACTCCTAAAGTAAATCTGTAGTAGCCACAATCCTTAAATTAGTATGAATTGAAGTTATTTTAATAACAAGAGAAAATATCTCATCAAAATCAATGCTTATTTTATGTTTAAATCCTTTTACAACTAACTTTTCTTTAACTCTTTTCTAAATTCCATCCTCTTTTTTCAACTTACAAACCCATTTATTCTGTAAACCCCTTTTACCTATAGGCAACTTACATAAATCCCATGTCTTATTTCTCAGCAAAGAGTCCATTTTTTCTTTCATTTTAGACTCCCACTGAATCTTTATATCCACTTGCATAACTTCATCATAATATTTAGGTTAACAAGCATTAGTAAGTAAAATAGAGTACAAAGAGGGATACAATCTTTCTAGAGGTCTACTTAGGCTTCTTGACCATCTAACATTCACTAGGGTGTGTGGTATTTATTTTTGTAGTTCTTCCAAATCATGAGGAACTTTGAGAAAATTATCTTTTGGAGTATCATCCAACACTACATAATTATTTTCTTTCTTCTTGACATGCTACAATAGATCTTTTTAGACCACTTTGTCATTGAGTATGGTATCTTTGCTTCTTACAATTTTATGAATTTCAAAATCCCAAAGCCTATAACCAAATTCATCAATTCCATATCCAAAAAATACACATATCTTTGACTTAGCTTCCAACTTGGTTCTATTTTCAGAATCTATATGTGTAAATGCTTCACAACTAAAGATTTTGAGAAAAGAATTACTAACTTTCTTACCAATCAATGCTTCTTCTAGAATACTAGAACCCAAAGGAGTGGAGGGACATCTATTAACCAAATATACAACATTATTGATAGTCTCCACCCACATATTTAATCAAGCCCAATATGCAGCCTCATGCTCCTTGCATGCTCTATTAATGTCATGTTCATGTGTTCAACAACTCTATTTTATTGTGGAGTCCTTGGAATAGTTATTTTGTCTTTGAATACTATTAGTGGAGTAATAATATTCAAATTTGTGACTGTAATACTCACCACCATTATCAGATCTAAGATATTTTAATCTCTTAGCAATGTCATTTTCAACCAAGCATTTCCATTTCTAAAAAGTTTTAAGTACATCAATTTTTTGTCTAACGAAATAAACCCATAATTTTCTAGTTGTATGATTAATGAATGTAATATAATAATGTGAGCCACCAAAGGAAGATACCTAAGCTGGTCCCCATGCATCTATATGCACAAGATCTAATTTCTCATTTCTCTATTCCTTCCCACTCTTCACAAATCTCACTCTCTTTTGTTTTCCATACACACAACTTTCACATAAATCTATATTAATAAATTTCAAACATGTAGTGGGAGTTTTTAGTAGGTATATGGGTTATCCAAGGATTGAGCATTGGAATGTTGTTAAATGGATTATCAGATATTTGATAGGAACATCCAATAAGTGTTTACATTTTGGGGATCTACAACTTATTTACAGGGATATGTTGACTTAGATTTGGTAGGGGATATTGATACCAAGTGGAGTACTATAGGTTATTTATTTATTGTTGTTGGAGCAATAGAGATTTGGATTTTTTCGTTGTAGAAGGTTAATGCTTTATCTACTAGAGAGGTAGAATATGTCATTGATATAGAGGTAGCCAAGGAGATGATATGACTTTAGTTCTTCATGGTAGAATTGAGATACCCATAGAGGGATAAATTTTTTTTTATAGATAGTTAGAGTTCCATTCATCTTGCAAATGATTATTCTCTTTATTCAAAGACAAAACACATATAGTTGCGGTACCATATCATTTGGACAATTTTAGATGATCAACAATTAAAGATGGATAAGATATATATAGATGAAAATCTAGTAGATATGTTTACCAAGGAAGTAACAAGGGAGAAGTTTAAATCGTCTTCAACTTTAGTTGGTCTTCTAGACTGAATCAGATAAAAGAATAATAGGGTCTAGGGTAGTTTGATATTCTAGTGGGAATTATAGGTTTAGTAGTGCTATGATTTGTCTCCAAGTGGGAGGTTATTGTTCTAGAGTATGATCAGTCTCCAAGTCGAAAATGGTTGTGACATGGATCATAATCAGACTTAGAGGTTTATTCGGCATGGTTTACCCCCAAATTATTTCTATGAGGGTTTGTGAGTAGTACCCCCAAGATAGGTTTAAGGTTGTTGACTACTATTTTTCTGTCAGACGACTTATTGTAGCCCTAATTTTTTAGGAGGCAAAAGCTTTCATAAAATGGCTTAGGGTTAGGGATTTCATAATGTATGATGTAGTTGTAGCCTTTTGTAGTGGTATTGAGCTATAATAGATTGCCTATTTCAATCACTGGATAATAATAATATTGGACTTGATGTTGGTGGATGTAGCCTAGGGATTGGATGAACCAAGTTAAATCTTTGTGTCTTGTGTTCTCTTTTGTACGATCTATTTTTTCTAATATTGGTTATATTTCCATGTTACTATCATTTCTTTCTAAGGTTAATCCTAATAGGAACCAATTCTTTTGGGAAGCACAAATGCTAATGATATTCTTATGGAAGAGTATTGTAGATATGTCATCATGATGATATGTTAAATTCATGACTTTATTTGTCATTGATGTCAACATAGCAGTTTTTTGTGGTATCTGACAAAATAATAGTAGAAAGATCCAGTTAGTATAGATAGATCATTGAGTACTTTTAGTTGAAAAGTTAATGGGAGATACTAATAAGTGTCTAGTATATGTAGCTAACCTTAGAAGCATAGTATACTAAGTCTAGAGTAAGTAATGCAAGATCTAGTAAAGATTGCTCTGAGATAGAGTTTATAGAGTGATTTTTTGGTAAAATTATTATATTTCTTAGTAGAGTTGTTATTCTAAGAAGTCAAAGCTAAAGATGTGAAGACAACATGTTTGTGATGACATGGCTAAGTTTTCTCACCATAAAATTACTTGTATGGAAAGATATTCAAGTTACAAGGTGAAAGATTAATTTTATCACTAAGTGTAATGTGTTCTTAATGTGATCCTATAAAAATTAATTGAGAATGTGTAATAGCTAACTAAGTAAATTTTTTATGGATTTAACATGAAGGAAGGACAAATTCCTTTATCATGAGTATTGAAGAAAAGTAATTGAAAGCAACACAAAGAGTGGAATGTGAAGTTGAGCAGAGCAGAGCGGAAGTGAAGGAATCTTGATTGCCAAGGTCTTATTGTGTGATCCAAAGTTAGATACTTGGATCTAAGGTTCATGACCTAGTCTAAAATTTCTAATAATGATTGGTTCTATTGATAGAATAGAGAAAAGAAGAACTTAATAGTAAATTAATTGGTTTGGTATTGAGCTCTTCTTGTAATTAAAATTGCATGTTTGGGTAGTGGGCTCTTCTTGCATACATTGTACTACAACTCCTAATAGGGTTGGAATCTCCAAACAGGGATTCAAAGTCTCTTAATAGAGACTCATATGTTATAAATGTTGTAATAGACTACTAACAGGGTCCATCCTCTAAAAAGGAATATTTATATTAGTACATCATCTTGTGAGCATCATTCCCATCAAAATTTTCCCTCTGATCAAGGGTTTCTCTAGTTAACATATCTAGTGTAATTGTCTATGTGCATCTTATTATGGTTGTTGTTTAATTTGGTTGAATGGATAAGACTATTCAAGGTTGATAATTTTTTTGATTTTTTTATAATTGATTCATGCCCCTCCCCTAGTTATCTTGGTGGACAATTTTTTGTAACAATTGGTATTAGAGCATTAGGTCCTTGAAGATAAATTTTAACAACTTTAGGAGATCCATGGTTAGCATGTTCAAGAAAGATATTCTAAAGTTCATTGGAACAAATTATGATGGATGGAAGGAAAAGATGAAGATACATCTATTGTGTATGGGTCTAGGATATTGGATCTTGACAAAATCAGAAAAGAAAATCATTGTTGAAAAAGATTTGGAAACTTGTACCAAGGAAGAAAGAGATATTTTTATGTGTGACATGAGAACTAGAGAAGCACTATTGACTGCACTTTTTGAAATTGAATAAAATTAGGTAAAGTCACTTGTTACTTCACATTTGATTTGGAAAGCTTTGGAAACTAGTTTTGAAGGTGATGGACATTCTAAGAAGTTGAGGTTACAAAGTTGGATTTGTGCATTTAAAGATACTAAAATGATGGTAGATGAATCTGTAAGAACATATGTAGGTAGGATATCAAGAATTACTATAGGTATTAGATCTCAACGAGGAACCAAAGAAGATGATGAGGTGACATGGAAGATATTGAAGAGCTTAACACCACCATTAAAATTAGTAGTTCAAATGATATAGTTGTTGTGTAATGAACCCATTTTAGAGGTCCATCATTTATTTCTAACTTAATCTTTTATTTGTATCCTTTTTTTTTCGTATTTCCTCCAATTATCACAGAATTAATATTTTATACAAAAAAAAATCCTTATTATTATTTTCAGCCCACTTCATGTGATCATGAAACCCCTATTTTATGCCCTTGCTAGAATCAGATTGACTACCTTCTTATAGCTTGTAATTTGAAAGAATTGCATCTCTTCATGTATGATAGGACACATCTCCTACCAATCATCCTTCATGTTATCTCCATTAGATGTATGGTGAGGTTTAGTTTATAAATGTTTATTGAATTATATTTAAATGTGTATTATGATGATAATATAAATTTATATTATCATCAAATGGTTGAATAGATTATAAATATTTATCTTTTGTGAATAACCAATGATAGCATATATATATTTATTTTAATTATATAATTTTATTCAATACATATTTAAATGTGCTTTATAATCATAGTTTATGTATATTGAATAATTGCTATATTTTATACAGTAATTTTTATCATTAAATATGTTATCTAATGTTGTATTTTATTATAACATATTGAAATATATGTTATGTAAATATAATACCATATTGTTTTAACATTTATATTAATTCTTATGTCATTAATATATACATTATATTGATTAATTTATTAATCAATTTATTATCATTAGTTATTAATAATATCTATATCCAAATGTGATAATATTTAGATATATTATAATCTTATTGATTTACATTTTAATTATAACATTTATTCAATCTATATATATTGATATTATTATTATGAATAATAATTTTATTATATTCATATAAATAATATAAATAATCAAGTAAAATAAATAGATCATAAATATTTACAGTTTATCAATATTATTTCTTTAGGAATAGTATATGAGTTATTATTATATTTTATCCAATAATTATAAGATTCTCTTTAGGAGGGGTCATGACATGTTGATATCTTGAACCAAAGATTTCACAAAGGAAACATTGCTTGGAAGACTTGAAGAAGTTGAGAATGAGCTTAGACAGTCCAAAGAATTGACTAGAATAGAAACAACTTTTAGTGCCTTGAATATTGGACCTAGTTTAGATGAAGGAGCACAAGTTCTAGAGGAGACTTTGCTAGTAGCAATAGATCTAATGAGGATGGAAAGATTAAAGGAGGAGCCCTTCTGGCAGGAAGAGAAAAAGATGGCAAGAAAATCTTTAAAGGTTGGACATATAATGAATTTGGTCATTATGCATCTAAGTATCCTAAGAGAGAGAAAAAGTATAGAGAAAATTTCAAACTTAGAAGAGATAGAGAATGTTTGTATGCATATGAAGAAGATGATTTTGATGAACAAGAATTAAGTGCTAGTGATGATGAAATTGGATTTGTAGTTATTAAAGTAAAAGTCTAGAGAAAGTAGCTTTGGTGTCATAGGTTGAAAAGAAATCTAATTGGATAATTGATAGTAGTTGTTCACATCATTTGACTGGTGATATGAACAAGTTTTTTGACTTCAAAATCATGATGGAGGCATTGTCAGAGTTTGAAACAATGCAACATGCCAAGTTAAAGGTATTGGATCTGTTGGCGCTCAAAATTGCATGGTCAATTTCGAGCACTATTGTGAAATTCAGGTCTATAAATGCTTTGTGAAGCCTATGTACCCCACTATTGAGTTAACACATAAAAGGTGTTTAATGTTTCTAGCACCTTGCATTCAACATGTCTAAATGTTCCATGATGTTAAACTGATATTTTGAGCTATTTTGTGAAATCTTGTTTTGAGCATCCATCAAATCTGTGTTTTTACCATGAGTCAAACAGTGACAGGAGGCCCTATTTGGACCTTAATATCTCGCACCAAAAAAATTTCATGAATTACTACTTTGGGAGTACCTAATGTCCTTACTCAAGAACCTATGTTTCAGATTTCAAGTCGATTTGAGTCCGTTTGACTAGGTTTTGAATCCCTCAAAGTTGGTCAGTTATTGTTTTCAAGCATTTGCAATTTGCACATAATTCTGGGAAGCCCTATTTGATGTGTTGTAACTTCTGACCTGACCCAAATGTTGAAATTTCTTTTGCGTTGCATTGTAGATATTAGAGAATTCTTATGTTTCAATTTTCAAGTCTTGATGAATCCATTTGACCAATTTTCAAACGCAATTCCAAATGGAATTTCTAAAGTTTTACTGGTGTCAGCATTTGCAGATTGATTGGAACCCCTATTTGTGATTTCATAACTCCTAATCCATGATTTGCTAGATCGAATGGTTTGTTCCCCTATATTGTCCACTGAAAATACAATAAGTGTGCTATTTTTTGAGCTTTAACGAATCCATTTGCACACTTTTTCGGGTCATTTCCATTCGCAAACAATGTTTTCTATTAGTGCTTTTAATTTGCAAAATCCAAGTAGCATACTTTGAACGTCTGCCATCCGTGCCTTGTGATTCTTCATGAACCCAAATTGCATATTCGTATTCACCTCATGACATAGAATCATTGTCCCAATTTGTGTTTCCCCATGTGCTCATTTGCTTAGTTTTCCGAACCAAATCCAAACCCAGTTTATGGTTTTCTGACATGTTTTGGTGCAGGTAATTCTAAAAGGGCGACTTTGATGGTCAATATCTTTTGACCCTGAATTCATCATGAGATGAGATTTGGCGAGGTAAAAGTATGCAAAATAGAGAATCAATGTGCCAACTTTTAGAGCTCATTCAGGTGTTTGGATTAGGTTTTAAAGCCAATCAACGGACCTCCTGACATGAATTTTACAGTTTGCAATTAAGTCGTAAAATGAGTTTTAATTGTGTTCTCAGTAATAGAGTTTATTTTCAATCAGTTCAAGATGCCAAATGGATTAATCTAAAGGATTAGTCTTCTAGAAATGAAATTTTTTTAGTTGGACCCACCTTGGGGCTCGACTAATCTTCATCAGATTAACTAGGAGCATATAAGTGTCAAGCAAGATTGAAATTGTCCATTGAGCCCTCTTCCGGTTGAGTCAAAAATTAAAATTTATATCTTTAGTGGTTTGGGTATTTTTGGTAATGCACATGTTAAGAAGAGGCAATTCAAAGACATAAGACATCAAGAAAGGGCAAACCCCACACACGGAATAGCTTTCATATCATGATGCTTTTATTCCTATTGTCAGCACCAATCAACTTAATGGAGATGGCACCCTATATATTGCATGGTGTTCAATAAATATGATCTATCCCCAATTTATGGGTTCAAAGATCATACAAATAAGGGAAATATATGAATAAGACATGCTATTCATGTCCTTTCACTTATGGTAAAACAAACATTCATATTTGGGTCTCTAAAATATAGCCAATTTAACGAAGGATGAGTGATTTTGATTCAAGAATTTTATGAAAATGTTGTGACAATAAGAGTCAACATTCCATAGTGGAGGAAGGTGAAGTCTTCCTTTCCTAATCTGCGGGGCCTCCAAGGGTACCATGATGAATCCAAGTTTTCTGCCTATTGATGAATTGTTGACAGTGAAGCAACTACTGCCATCTTTGTAAATGGATGAGCAAATAGAGCAAGAGATGCTCACACTATCCTCTATGCTCAAAGTGCTATGTCATACCCAAATCAATGATCACTGGTCAAGGTCAATGGTGTCGCTGCTAGTTAATAGGGTGTTCCAAAGATCCATCTCTAGATGAGCCATACAAAATATTCATCAGTTATTGAGTGCGGATGAATTTTATGAAAATGTTGCCACCAACAGAGAAATAGTTTATGAAGGCTTCCTAATTGCTCAGGGAACTATATTTTTCTAAAAAATGAAGCAACCGAGATTGAAGAGCTTGATCACCTGCATCAACTACAAACTGTTGAACTAGGCACAAACAGATTAACTATGTGGGAACAAGTCTGGAGAAAATGGCCTTTCTTCTCCAGTTTTGAAGCAACATTCCTTCCATGTTTGCGAGGCATAGGTCACAAATAATACATGAAGACATCAAAAGATGCTATGGAAGAAAGGTTAAAATGTTGTAGAGAAGATACATTTGAATGGCAAATCTCACACAAAATAAATGAGCTGCAGACTAAAACGGAGATTCCTGCCTTAGCAAAGGATTCACAGATGCTTGAAGGACATTCATGCAGGTAGCTGGCCAACATCGTGCAAGAAGATGCCTACTCCAGACTCACCTTTTGAGAATAGGAGCAAACCACAATTTTAAAATAGAGCAATCAAAGGCAAACCACGAACCTGCTAAGAACTCATGCATTGAAATTCTAGAAGAGCAGTTGGAGAGTGGGGACATGGGAGGAAGTTTGAATTTGCTGGTGTTCATGCATGTTCATGAGGTTTCTAGACTGATCACAGATTGAAAAGTTAGAGGACCTTGGTTTGGTAGCACTGTTAAACTAGATGTATTATGTTCTCATCACGAATAGGTTTTGTCAGATCATTAGGATTCTCTGCACCAAACCAAGGATAAAGGAAGTTAGTGAATCTGAAGCAAAGGCATCCACATTTTGGGTAGCTCACGCTAAATAAGGTAGAAATCTGCAGTGTCGAAGCCTGATGTCTTGAACATAAAGTCCCACAGCTCACGCACTGTAAAGGGGATTTCAAATGGGGTTAGAAGAAAAATCTGCTATGAAGACCTGAGTGATCCTAGTGATAGACAAGAAGAAATGATGCAGAGAAATTATCCCACATTGAGTGGGCGGGGATCCTTGCAAGTGTTTATATGTGCTTCTACTCACAAGCAAAGATGTCTTAAAGACAATGCTCTTTGGAAGAGTAGAGATCATGTTCCTGGGCTCGTGCACTAGTGGATCCTACTTGGAGGTGTGACGTCAGTGAGGTCGAATAAATTAAAATTTTAAATGAAAAAGCTTATGCAATGACATGGCATTCGAAAACAAGATACACCCAAATGATGACATGTGTCCTGAATTGAGCGGATGTCACTAACTCACCAACTAGAAGTGCTCGCTAGTTAACTATGGTGACATATTAAGGATAGAGGTGGTGATGACACATGGCAAGGGCCCGGCATGAGATGATGTGATGAGATTGTAGCATGAATGAGGAGATCGCGACACATGGAAAATCTAACAGTAGTCACTATTTCGCCAAGAGGAAGGTGCGTGATAGTTAATATAGTGAGATAGCTATGATGATTGTATAGCAAGTAAAACCAATGATATGCTGACACATGGCATTGGTCAAACATAGAGTTGACCACAAATTCAAAGGGCAGTGAAATTAAAGAATAAAAATAATAATATTTTATTATTATTTTTATAAAACATGCACGTTTAGTCATCCAAGAGATTTTTTTTTCTTTCTAAAGTCTTGACTTTAGAATTTTTTAAATTTTTCAAATAAAAAAAAATCAAATGTGCAGACATGAGTTTCTAGCGAAGGGGACTGTATTTCAAAAAAAGATTTTAGGAGTTTCCTAGAGGCTAGATATGCCTTATCATATACCGTTGGGATTGTGAGAATCCAAATTTTCCATTTCTGCAGTCAGTTTTTGCATAGGTGCTTCCTGGTTTGAGCTATGGCCAGAAATGTGAATTTTGAGGCTTTTTCAATGGAATGGGTAAAAAACTAAAAATCCAGTTAGGGGATCAATAAAACTTGGTAAGAATACGGTTGGAGTTCAGTTTTTTCACATTAACTCAATTTAGCCCAATTTTTGCCAAGCATTTCAATGGGTAAATCAGATATTTTGGTTACTCAACAAGGTTTTCATCAGTTCAACAGAGATATTTTGCAAATTAGTTGCAGATAATGATGAAACAAGATCAGATCAGAATGGAGATGGAAGAAAGAAGTTTTTTAGTTACAGAGGAGTGCATTTCAAATGGACACTTGTCATGTGAAGATCAGATCCTAGAATTCTTTCTCTTCTATATCTTTCTATCTTTCATTCTTTGTAGGGGTTCCAATTTTTTGTGACTATGAGACCAATGTTGGTGGAGAATTTGCAGTCATTCTGTGAGACCATTCCTTTGGATCCAGAACTATGATTCCACCTCCATTCTTTAGCAATTTCTCTCATGTGAACAACAGTAGTGCAGCTAATACAGATAGTTCTGATACATTAGGTTGTTTCATGTTTTAATTTCATGCATCTGGATGTATATTTTCAAAGAAAATGAATACATATGAGCAACATTTCTTAAATTTTAGTTGAATCTTGTCTCCATTCTCATTGAATTTTAATGTTTTACAATCTCTAAACAAAGAGTTTAGGCCGTAGTTGCAGTCCCCTAAGACTGTATGTTGTTTCATTGTTGCTAATAGTTCAAGGAATTTTATAAATGCTTCATAGAAATCAACAGGGTTGCATATTTATTGAGGAGGATATCAGGTAAGAATGAGATTTTAAACTAAACATAGATGTCTATTTACAAGTTAAATAGATAGATCTATATCTGAAGATACACACATGTCTCAGATATTCATATGTATGTTTGTGATCCATGAATTTGCCCAATGGACTAGGCACTGATCAGCTATAGGGTCATTACTTTCTCACTGCTGCATATCTGAGGGTTGTTGAAATCAACATCAAAAATCAAATGCTTTTCCACTTTCATGTTGAAGAGCTATCATAGAATGCCCTCACTCAGCTGATGAGGTTCATAGATCTGCATCTAGCTATCGTAGGTCTGTGCTATTTCATGAGTTCTTAGAAGAAATAAGGGTTTTATCTGCTTCATATTAGATTCAATGTATGCTTTGACAACTGGTACCATATAAGGAATCTATAGGTTCACCTGCCTAGGTTTTGCAGAGCCTGAAGTAGAAGAAGGGTCATGCCTTATAGTTGGCCCTGTGTCTGAAATGATATGTTGATAATGGGAGTTAGCTGTGCCTAGATGTGTCATATTCTCATGGGGATAATTGGAAACAGGTAACATTTTCAAACTCCAACAAAATGGCGACTCTGCTGGGGAGATAAGATGGCAATCCATTTTTTTGAAAGAATAGGAGCCTCTAATGTGAAACCGATTGGATATATCATATCAATAGCAAGATATATTCCTTTTCCTTGTTGAAGTTTCATGTTCACTAGTTAAGCTTTATTCATTATCAGCAGTATGTTGAAACTGGATCAAAATTGTGTTCTATGACTATCATAGGTCTATCTTCAATCAGTCCAATTTGCAAATACTATTGAGAAAGTTTCAGAGTCAAGAATTCGATTTATAAAGTATATTTTCTTTTCAAGGTGTTAGTGATCTGCAAGTTTCCTCCTACATTGAAGGTTTGGTTCAGATTTGTCAAGTGACAAATTATGTTTTATTTCTCACAAAGTGTGAGTGGTGACTCTCAAATCTCTATACCAGTTTATTCCTAGTTTATTTTCATTGCAAATTTTTGAAGGACTTTTAGTTGTATGGGTAGATCTGAAGTTTTTTGATAGATCTTGGAAAAGAAGTTTTAAATTCTTGATAAGTTTTAATTGCTGTTTGAAATATGTTTTTATAAAGAAATTAAAATGTAAAAGTGAATCACAAAAGTGATTGTTATATTCTTCTTGCAAAGAGGTGGCGGCTCTAAAAAGTTTTGACCAGTGGTGTGGAGGATTTTCAGTCTTGCACCTATGCCAAATCAGCAGATCAAAGTTTGCACCAGCACTTAAGGTATTTTGGTTTTCATGTTTTCTTTTCATGGAAGTCAAACTTTAGAAACATGGTTGCCTCTATTTAGTGGTTTTTAGCACTAGGATAAAGAGGTAGAAATTTCATTCTCAAAATGGATTCAAATTGTAGATCTGATAATACTTTATCAAGCTATGAAGAGGTACATGAAAATTTGTTTATGTTGTCTGGAAAGCTTCATAGTCAAGTCATTTCTTCTATCCAAAGGAATGTAGGAAGTGTAGATGACTTAGATGTAGTTTAGATTTACATGCAATTCAAGTTGGAAATCTTAGAGCTTCCCATTTCAGCAAGACCCAGTGAATTATCATGGGCTTTTGTGTTTTTATTAGTCTTCATGCCTAATTCAGTACATTGGACATCGAAAGCAAGATTTGAAAAGATTAAATACTTTGAGAGAATATTTACAGAATGTGAAGGCTATTTAGAAAAGAATGGTTATTGTATTGTTGAAATTGAAAATGTTGATAGTCATAGTGAAAGTGATGAGTCTTATGAAAATATGTTTGAGAATCAAAAGAGTTATAACAATAGTCTTGAAATATCTTCCTGCAATGAAGTTGAATGTAGCGAAGCATCTAATGTCCAGATGTGGTGCAGGGAAGAAGATATATATTGTCAAAGTACTACTAATTGTTCAGATTGTATTACTAATGGTGTCACTGTTATAAGTTCTTTAGATTATCTGAAATAATTGCAATCAAGATGAAGAAGTTTGTGAAAGAGATCTATTGAATACAAATGAGGTCTCAGCCTTGTTGCAACATGAGTTTGAAAGGTATATGTCAATGTGTGATTCAACTTCGCCTTTATTAATGTGTGCATCTCGTAAGGATGATGTAAGGTATGATGTATATCCCTATGTTTGTTCTCCTGCATATCAACATTGTTATTCTTTTGAAAACTTTCAGCATAAGCATGAAGATTTGTTTGAAGAAGTGAAGACCAGTAGAGATGTATTTACTACTGTCATGAGTGATGTTAAATCAGATCTATGTTATAGAGATGAAAACGAGAGGTTGTTGATATCTTTTGATTTTGATTTAACATTTAATGAAGAAATTCATATGATTGATTTTACTGATGATGATGAGAGATTAGTTGGTTTTTTATCTGATCTAGATGGAGTATATGACAGTAATCTGTAGTTACGTGAGATGAGATTTGATGATTCATGTAGTAAAGTGAATATCGACAATGGTACACATGAATCTATAGTTAAATCTTCTCTACAGGTTGGTGAGTCTTATGCTAATGAGTTTGACACATTCACAAGTATCTCTAGCAATTTCTTTGATAAGAATATTGATGCCAGTAGAGTTCTTGCTGATGAAAATTTTAATGAAGATTCTTTTGATATGTCTGATGAACCTTTGTTTGAAGACTATGGTGATAATTTTTCAGTAATTTTCAGATCTGATTCAGTATATGATGACATGATACATGAAGTTGATTCAGACCCGTTGTATTTTTTGAAGCCGGAGGCACAAGGTGAGTTGCAAATTTTTGGTGTTTGCAACTTGATGAATGATATAGAATATGAAGTCTTTGTGTTTTCGATCAGCGTGCATGAATCATTGTTGGATTTTGATTCTAAAACCAGTTTGTATAATTATGAGCATGAAGTAAAGGGTAATTCTGATATATGCATGCATTATGAGAATGGAAGTGTGAATTCAATTCTGCCGAGTATTTTGCTTCAAAGTGCTAATTTGATTGGTGGAATTGATGGGAAAGAGAGTTTTAGTTTGCTTCAAAAGGATGTAAATGAGAATCAGGTTTTTGACAAAGGTAAGAAGTTCTAAAACTTTTGGTGGCCTGGGGGCATCGCGTGTACATAGTTAGAGTAGTTTCTTGTTTTCAATAAAGTTGTTCAAGAAAGTTTTGGAATGGTCTACTTCTTCCAAAGATCTGAAATCTTGCCATGCCCACAAGAGGCATGCATCCCCAGATAGAGCCACTGTTGGCGCTCAAAATTGCATGGTCAATTTTGAGCACTATTATGAAATTTAGGTCTATAAATGCTTTGTGAAGCCTATGTACCCCGCTGTTGAGTTAACGCATAAAAGGTGTTTAATGTTTCTAGCACCTTGCATTCACCGTGTCTAAATGTTCCATGATGTTAAACTGATATTTTAAGCTATTTTTTAAAATCCTATTTTGAGCACCCATCAAATCTGCATTTTTACCATGAGTCAAATAGTGACAGGAGGCCCTGTTTGCACCATACTATCTCGCACCAAAAAAATTTCATGACTTACTACTTTGGGAGTACCTAATATCCTTACCTGAGAACCTATGTCTCATATTTCAAGTCGATTCGAGTCCGTTTGACTAGGTTTTGAATCCCTCATAGTTGGTCAGTTACTGTTTTCAAGCATTTAAAATTTGCACATAATACTGGGAAGCCTTGTTTGACGTGTTGTAACTTCTGACCAGTTGACCCAAATGTTGAAATTTCTTTTGCGTTGCATTGTAGACATCAGAGACTTCCTATGTTTCAATTTTCAAGTCTTGACAAATCCGTTTGACCAGTTTTCAAAAGCGATTCCAAATGGAATTTATAAAGTTTTACTAGTTTTAGCATTTGCAGATTGATTGGAACCCCTGTTTGTGATGTCATAACTCCTAATCTGTGATTGGCTAGATCAAATGGTTTGTTCCCCTATATTGTCCACTGAAAATACTATAAGTGTGCCAATTTTTGAGCTTTAATGAATCCATTTGCACACTTTTTCGAGTCATTTCCATTCGCAAAAAATGTTTTCTGTCAGTGCTCTTAATCTGCAAAATCCAAGTAGCATACTTTGAGCGTCCTCCATTTGCGCCCTGTGATTCATCATGAACCCAAATTGCATATTATTATTCAGCTCATGAAATAGAATCAGTGTCCTAGTTTTTGTTTCCCCATGTGCTCATTTGCTTAGTTTTCTGAACCAAATCCAAACCCAGTTTATGGTTTTCTGACATGTTTTGGTGCAGGTAATTCTAAAAGGGTGACTTTGATGGTCAATATCTTTTGACCCTTAATTAATCATGAGACGAGTTTTGGTGGGGTAATAGTATGCAAAACAGAGAATCAATGTGCCAACTTTCAGAGCTCGTTCAGGTGTTTGGGTCAGTTTTTAAAGCCGGTCAAAGAACCTCCTGACATGAATTTCACAGTTTTGAATTAAGTCATAAAATGAGTTTTAATTGTGTTTTCTGTAATAGAGTTTATTTTCAATCAGTTCAAGATGCCAAATGGATTAATCTGAAGGATCAGTGTCCTAGAAATGAAATTTTTTTAGTCAGACTCGCCTTGGGGCCCAACTAATCTTCATCAGATTAACTAGGAGCGTATAAGTGTCAGGCAAGATTGAAATTGTCCATTAAGCCCTCTTCCGATTGAGTCAATAAGTAAAATTTATATCTTCAGTGGTTTGGGTATTACTGGTAATGCACATGTTAAGAAGAGGCAATTCAAAGACATAAGACATCAAGAAAGGGCAGACCCCACACACAGAATAGCTTTCATATAATGATGCTTTTATTCCTATTGTCAACACCAATCAACTTAATGGAGACGGCACTCGATATATTGCATGGTGTTCAATAAATCTTATCTATGCCCAATTTATGGGTTCAAAGATCATACAAATATGGGAAATATATGAATAAGACACATTGTTCATGTCCTTTCACCTATGGTAAAATAGGCGTTCATATTTGGGTCTCTAAAATATAGCCAATTTAACAAAGGATGAGTGATTTTGATTCAAGAATTTTATGAAAATGTTGACAATAAGAGTCAACATTCCATAGTGGAGGAAGCTGAAGTCTTGCTTTCCCAATCTACGGGGCCTCCAAGGGTACCATGATGAATCCAAGTTTTTTGCCTATTGATGAATTGTTGACAGTGAAATAACTCCTGCCATCTTTGTAAATGGATGAGCAAATAGAGCAAGGGATGCTCACACTGTCCTCTGCGCTCAAAGTGCTATGTCATACCCAAATCAATGATCACTGGTCAAGGTCAATGGTGTTGCTACTAGTTAACAGAGTGTTCCAAAGATCCTTCTCCAGATGAGCCATACAAACTATTCATCAGTTATTGAGTGCGGATGAATTTTATGAAAATGTTGCCACCAATAGAGAAATAGTTTATGAAAGCTTCCTAATTGCTCAGGGAATTGGATTTTTCTAAAAAATGAAGCAATCGAGATTGAAGAGCTTCATCGCCTGCATCAACTGCAAACTGTTGAACTAGGCACAAACAGATTAACTATGTGGGAACAAGTCTGGAGAAAATGGCCTTTCTTCTTCAGTTTTGAAGCAACATTCCTTCCATGTCTGCGAGGCATAGCTAACAAATAATACATGAAGACATCAAAAGATTCTATGGAAGAAAGGTTAAAATGTAGTAGAGCAGATACGTTTGAATGGAAAATCTCACGCAAAATAAATGAGCTGTAGACTAAAATGGAGATTCCTGACTTAGCAGAGGATTTCTTAGATGCTTGAAGGACATTCACGCAGGTAGCTGGCCAACATCGTGCAAGAAGATGCCTACTCCAGACTCACCTTTTGAGAATAGGAGCAAACCACAGTTTTAAAACAGAGCAATCAAAGGAAAACCACGAACCTGCTAAGAACTCGTGCATTGAAAGAAGAAATCATGCTAGGTAAAAGAGACCACAGACAATAAAAAGCCATCCCATGCTAAAAAGAAGATGGCCCACGTTCTAGAAGAGCAGTTGGAGAGTGGGGATAGAGGAGGAAGTTTGAATTTGCTGGTGTTCATGCATGTTCATGAGGTTTCTAGACTGATCACAGATTGAAAAGTTAGAGGACCTTGGTTTGGTAGCACTGTTAAACTAGATGTATTATGTTCTCATCACGAATAGGTTTTGTCAGATCATTAGGATTTTCTACACCAAACCAAGGATAAAGGAAGTTAGTGAATCTGAAGCAGAGGCATCCACATTTTGGGCAGCTCACGCTAAATAAGCTAGAAATCTGCAGTATCAAAGCCTCTCATCTTGAACATAAAGTCTCACAGCTCACACACTGTAAAGGGGATTTCAAACTGTGTTAGAAGAAAAATCTACTCTGAAGACTTGAGTGATCCCAGCAATAGACAAGAAGAAATGATGTAGAGAAATTATCCCGCATTGAGTGGGAGGGGATCCTTGCAAGTGTTTATAAGTGCTTCTACTCACAAGCGAAGATGTCTTAAAGACAATGCTCTTTGGAAGAGTAGCGATCATGTGCATGGGCCTGTGTGCTAATGGATCCTACTTGGAGGTGTGACGTCAGCAGGGTCAAATAAAGTAAAATTTTAAATGAAAAAGATTATGCGATGACATGGCACTAGAAAATAAGATGCCCCCAAATGATGACATGTGTCCTGAATCAAGCGGATGTCGCTAACTCACCAAGCAGAAGTTCTCGTTAGTTAACTTTGGTGACATAGGAAGGATAGAGCTGGTGATGACACGTGACAAGGGCCCAACATGAGATGATGTGATGAGATTGTAGCATGAACAAGGAGATCGTGACACGTGGAAAATCTAAGAGTAGTTGCTATTTCACCAAGAGGAAGGTGTGTGATAGTTAATATAGCAAGATAGCTACGATGACTGTGCAACGAGTAAAACCAATGATATCCTGACACATGGCATTGGTCAAACATAGAGTTGACCACGGATTCAAAAGGCAGTGCAATTAAAGAATAAAAATGATAATATTTTATTATTATTTTTATAAAACATGCACGTTCAGTCATCTAAGAGATTTTTTTTTCTTTCTAAAGTCTTGACTTTAGAATTTTAAAAAATTTTCAAATTAAAAAAAAATCAAATGTGCAGACATGAGTTTCTAGTGAAGGGGACTATTTTTCAAATGAAGATTTCAGGCGTTTTCCTAGAGGCTAGATATGCCTTACCATATATCGTTGGAATAATGAGAATCCAAATTTTCCATTTCTAAAGTCAGTTTTTGTACAGGTGCTTCCTGGTTTGAGCTATAGCTAGAAACATGAATTTTGGGGCTTTTTCAATGGAATGGGTAAAAAACTAAAAATCCAGTTAGTGGATAAGTAAAACTTGGTAAGAATGCAGTTGGAGTTCACTTTTCTCACATCAACTCAGTTTAACTCAATTTTTGCCAAGCACTTCAATGGGTAAATCAAATATTTTGGTGACTCGGCAAGGTTTTCATCATTTCAACACAGTTATTTTGCAAATTAGTTGCAGATAATGATGAAACAAGATCAGCTCAGAATGGAGATGGAAGAAAGAATTTTTTCAGTTACAGAAGATTGCATTTCAAATGGACACTTGTCACATGAAGATCAGATCCGAGAATTCTTTCTCTTCTATATCTTTCTATCTTTCATTCTTTGTAGGGGTTTTAGTTTTTTGTGACTATGAGACCACTATTGGTGGAGAACTTGCAGTCATTCTGTGAGACCATTCCTTTGGATCTAGAACTGTGATTTGACCTCCATTCTTTAGCAATTTCTCTCATTTGAACAGTAGTAGTGCAGCTAATATAGATAGTTCTAATACATTAGGTTGTTTCATGTTTTAATTTAATGCATCTGGATGTATATTTTCAAAGAAAATGAATACATATTTGTTAGTAACTGATATGGTCACGGTTTTAAAATTTGTAATTCATGTTTTCGAACCACTTTGAACCTTAGTTCAAAGTAGTTTGAAGTGGTTCAATTGTTCGGTTGACCCATCCTGGCTCAAAATTGTCAAGTTCAATGATTCAGAGCAAAGGTATAAGGATCATTTAATCCAGGTTCAGAGGACTTCACAAGAAGTTTCACAGTTTTAAAGCTCTTAGTTTCAGATGTTGAACCACTTTGAACTGAAGCTCAAAATAGTTCAAAGCGGTTCGACAGTTCAAATGCTTTTGGAAATGCAGATTGGTTAATTTGAAAAGGTTCAAAATTTAGTCCCTATTCATGATTCAGTTTCGGATGTTGAACCTCTTTGAACCACTTCGAACTGAAGTTCAAAGTAGTTCATAATGGTTTAATGGATCAAATAACCCATCCTATAGGTTCAATATAAATGAAGTTCAGATTTTGGGTTTGAAATAAAGATTCATTAATTTAGAAAAGTTCAAAGGTAGGCCCACAAACTCAAGGCATATATGCAGGTAGAGAGACATGTTCAAAATAGCATTCAATGATCAGCAGCTGGGAAGTGTAATTCAGCAAGTCGGATTTTCTGATAGTCATATAGACCCTCAAATAGCGACCTGTAACTTTTGAATGAGACATTATTTTTAAAATCGCCTTGGTGAGGATGTGGAAAACTAGGATTGTCGCAACATATCAAAAATTCAGCAAGATCCAACAGTGCAATAATTAGTTATGCCCCCCGAAAACAGGCCTATTTTTACTACCAGAATTATGTCAAATCCGCCCAGCATCTTGAATAGTCTGTTTAAAATTAGATCTTTCACATGACAGGTGGCATATGCAAACTCTCTCACATAATGTTGGTATATGACAGGTGTCAATTAAGAGGAATGGACAATGTTTAAACATTGTAAACTTTTATATCAACCTTTAACATCTATCACAGGAAAGGTGGTATTGGAAAATAATAACACATGGAGATTATTATTATTATTTGAGCACAATGAAACATAAGCTATGGGGTACTTACCTTTTATGAAATTTATTTTCTTTTTCAAACTGGAAAAGTGACACCTATTCTTTCATGTATTATAATGCTTCCCAAGAATCAATTATAAAAACAAAATAGTCTCCGACAACAGAGAAGAGATTAAAAAAAGGCAACAGCAAGAAAAAGGGGTTCCAATTTTCTGAATTCTAGCTAGGAGACGTTGGGCTACAGTAGGATAGAGGCTGTGAATATAGTGTTAGGAAGATTCCATTGTTTCTTCTAGCAGCTATAGACTGTGTGCTGTCAACAGAGGGAGATTTTTCAGTTCTGGGGGGATTCTTCCAACTTCCAAAACTGCAGATTTTGGGCTTCAGGCAAGGAAGGAGGAAATTTTGACAGAATAGTTTCATCTTCTTGAGGGATAGAGAGATACAGAGCATGAGCTTTTCTGCTTCTTTTTCAGAACTTTGTAGCTGAGAGAGGGTTACAGTCTTTTGATGTTTGATGTAATATGGTAGAAGAATTTTTCTTTGGTTTAAATGATGGTTGGGTTGTAATGTGTGAAAGAAGCTTTGTGATCTTTACAGTCGGGGAAGGGAGACTGGAGGTGAAATGCATTTAACTTTGATTACAATGTGTTTTTCCTTCCACTGAATTCAAACTTTGAGTCATTTTCAATTTTCTCTAAAAATTACAGTCTGATGTCATTGTTCTTTTATTATGTTGTCATTTCTTAATATCTTACAAGGCTCTGATTTTAATTATTTCAAGAAGATGAAAGACACAGTTCATCCTTGTTACATGATACAGTGTACAACAAATTAACTTTGTGTAATCTGTTGTATTCTGTTTCCTTTCTTTTCAATCCTTAAGTTTCGCATCTATTCTATATTTACAGATAGATGCTTGGTATCCTTTCATGCTTTCTAGTAAAAGCATCCACATTTAATTCATCGTAAATCTTGCACAGGGAGCTGTACCTGATAAAAATTCAGAGGAAGGTTATCAATCCATGATAACCTATCCAACTGCTGGTGCTAGTTTGTCCTCTCACTTGGGTATTCAGGGTTAGATTTCCACATATTCTCTTGAAGGACAATCTGTTCACTAACAATATGAGCAGCATTTCTTAAATTTCACTTGAATCTTGTCTCCATTCTCATTGAATTTCAATGTTTTACGATCTCTAAACAAAGATTTTAGGTCATAGTTGCAATCCCCTAAGGCTGTATGTTGTTTCATTGTTGCTGATAGTTCAAGGAATTGTGTAAATACTTCATAGAAATCAATAGGGTTGCAGATTTATTGAGGAGGATATCAAGTAAGAATGAGATTTTAAACTAAAAATAGATATCTATTTACAAGTTAAATAGATAGATCTATATCTGAAGATACACACACGTCTCAGATATTCATATGTATGTTTGTGATCCATGAATTTTCCCAATGGACTAGGCACTAATCAGCTACAAGGTCATTACTTTCTCACTGCTGCATATCTGAGGGTTTTTGAAATCAACATAAAAAATCGAACTCTTTTCCCCTTTCATGTTGAAGAGCTATCATAGAATGTCCTCACTCAGCTTATGAGGTTCATAGATCTGCATCTAGCTATCGTAGGTATATGCTATTTCATGAGTTCTTAGGAGAAATAAGGGTTTTATCTGCTTCATATTAGATTCAGTGTATGCTTTGACAACTGGTACCATATAAAGAATCTATAGGTTCACCCACCTAGGTTTTGCAGAGCTTGAAGTAGAAGAAGGATCATGCCTTATAGTTGGCCCTGTGTCTAAAATGATATGTTGATAATGGGAGTTAGCTGCCCCTAGATGTGTGATAGTCTCATGGGGATAATTGGAAATGGGTAACATTTTCAAAATCTAACATCATCTATAACTCTTGATGGTAAGACTAATGTTGAGGATGTATATTTTGTTGATTGTTTAAAGAAAAATATTTTGAGTCTTGGACAACTAGTGGATAAAGGTTATCGGTTGTAGTTCACAGCAAAGGCATGCATGATCAAAGATAAAGATAGAAAGGTAATTGGAATAAGAACCAGATCTAGAGGTAATGTATTTTAGTTGAACCCTACTGAAATGACATGTTTGGTTGCAAAGGTAGATAATAGTTTATGGCATTAGATATTTTATCATATAAACTTTGATAGTGTTGTGAAGACTAGTAGTATATTTGTAGTTAGAGATTTTCCAAAGATTGTAAAACCTACTAACACAATTTTCAAGGAGTGTGTGTTGGCAAAGCATAATAGAACTTCTTTTCCTAGCAAGATGTCTACTACTACTACAAAATTGGAGATTGTGCACATAGATCATAGGGGTCCTACAAAGACTAAATGATTCTATGGTGAAAGGTATTTTATGATTTTAGTTGATGACTATTCTAGAATGACGTGGGTTGCATTTCTTAAAGAGAAATTTGAAGTTTTTGATAAGATCAAGATATCCAATAATAGAGTTGAGAATGAATCAGGCATGAAGATTAAATGTTTAAGATCAAATAGAGGAGGAGAGTTTACTTCAAATGAGTTTAACATCTTTTTGTGAAACTAATGGAATCAAAAGACATTTATCAACTCCAAGAACCCCTAACCAAAATGGTATAGCAGAGAGATAAAATAGGTCTATTATAGAAGCAGTAAGAGCTATGTTAGCTAAAAATGAAGTATCTAAGATGTTTTAGAGAGAAGCTATGAATACCACAGTCTACACTATGAATAGAGTGCAAATCAGGAAAGACACAAACAAGACCCCTTATGAATTGTGGTTTGATCACTCATCAAAAATTAAGTATTTTAATTTTTCTTTGATATATGACAAGGATATAGTATGTAGACTAAAGAAAAAATTGTATGACTTGAAGCAAGCACCCAAAACCTACTATGCAAGGTTAGACAAGCATTTGACAAATCTTGGATATAGCAAAAGTATGACAGATAGTAATCTGTTTTGGAAAGAAATTGACAATAGATTAATGATCTTGGTAATATTTATTGATGATATCATATTAGGAGGAAATAATGATGAAAGTGAAAAGTTTTTAGAAGAAATGAAGGAATTTGAAATGAGTATAATAGGAGAAATGAAATATTTTCTATGATTATAGATTGTACAAGATAAAAAAGGAATCTTTATTTCTCAAACTTAGTATTTGAAAGATTTATTGAAAAGGTTTGGTTTGGAAACAAATAAACCTATTGGAACACCTATGATAACTAGACACAAGTTAGCTACAAAGGATGAGATACCTACTGTTGAGTCTAAGATGTATAGATCTATGATCAGAGGATTGAAATATCTAACTCACACAAAGTCAGATATAGAAAATGCAGTTGGAATTGTTGCAAGATTCCAAGATGATCCCAAAAAAGTACATTATGTAGTAGTCAAAAGGATATTTAGATACCTAATAGGAACACTAGACTTTGGATTATAGTTTGACAGATCTAATGATTTCACTATAAGTGCTTATACTAATGCTGATTAGGCAAGTACTATGGATGAAAGAAAGAGCACCGGTGGTGGAGCCTTCTTTCTTGGAGAAAGATTGGTTTCTTGGCTAAGAAAGAAGTAGGATTTTACCTCAAAAATTATAGTAGAAGTAGAATATGTTGCATCAACAAATAATTGCAATCAAATTGTTTGGGTGATGCAAATGTTGAAGGATATAAGGATAGAAATCAGTGAATCTGTTGTCATACATTGTGACAATACAAGCACATTAAATATGTCTATGAATCTAGTGTTGCATTCTAAGAATAAGGACATTTCTATTAAGTATCACATGTTGAGAGAGAAAGTTGTGGAAAAGGAAATTAGGTTGGAGTATGCGAGCACTAAAGAGAAGATTCCAAATATCTTCACTAAGCCTCTTCCCAAAGAGACTTTTGAGTATTTGTGAGATATTCTAAGGGTCATGCCCCTTCCTAGATTAGAGTAGAAGATGGAAGAATGCATTGGTTTAGTCGAATAGAGCACCTTTTCTTGTCCAGACTTAATGTTGATGCTTCTTGTATGGGAGAGTATCTATGATGGATAGAGTCATCAGGACTCTTGTTGGATTTTTTTTTAATAGCATCTTTGGACACTTGAGTTAGTTGTTGTACCAGGGTATTTTTTAGTGGCTAATATTCATCAATTGGCTAATTTTAGAAAATTTTGGCTAATAATTTAGTAACTAAAAAAATTTAAATTTGCCACATTTTTATAAAATTTAGTTCTAAAAAATTTAAATAATGTAAGATTCACCAAAAATTTTATATCCTTCTAAGGAGGGGGGTTGCTTAAATTTTACCCTATGTTGTAACTTTTACATTGATATCAATGGGGTAGAATTTTTGCATGAAAAATAATCAAGAACAAGTACACCATGTTTGGGAGAATTTTAGCATGAAAAGAGTTTTAGAGAAGTACAACATGGAAAAATAGAAAGTGAATTGAGGTATATTAATGGGGGAGAATGATTGATGAAGAGGATTTGGAAAGAAATATTTATAGTCTTTTCTAGTTGGTATTTTTTTGGGAACTAGATGTTTTTCATCTATGTTTCCATTAATGCCAAAGAGGGAGATTGTTGGAAGCATGAATGTTGATGATATTCCTATGGGGGAGTTGTTGGAAATATAAGAGAAGTAACTAAGAGGGGATGGGTGAATAATTTACTACAAAATAATTCCTAGATCCCTTAGATGTTAGTACAAAACAATCTCTATGAAAACTCAACTCTGCTAGAACTCGGTAAACATACATAAAAATGTTGTAACTCAGTAAACACTAAAATAGCTTAGCAAATGGATAACATGAAAATCTTTAAGATAATATCTATAATGAATATTACTTTAACTTAGTTGCAAACACATAAAATAAATAGCATGAACCACTTGACACCAAGATTTAATATGGAAACCCAATTTGGGAAAAACCACCAATTGAAACTAGTCATTAATTTTCACTCTTCTAAAGTAAGCCCTGTTAGGAGCTAACCTTCTTAAAGGTTAGAAAACACACTATTAGGTGTGACCCTATTAGAGGATTTAATCACCCTATTAGGAGTGGCCTTGTTAGAGGTCTTTAGCTAGTTCAATAGAAATGCCACCTTGTTAGAGGATTTACAAATAGCTATTAAGGAAATTGTGTTAAGAGATTTAGATCACTACTATAATGGTTTGAGAGTAACAATGGGATGACCTTATTCTTGATGCGACTAAATTGATAATTATAGATGTCAATTCTACCTTGTATACTTGATCCTTCTTGATCAAATGTATCTATGCATCTCAACAAGGATTTCTCCTTATCGTTCCAATTTGGTTCCTCTTGGAATCATCAAGTCTTCAATTATGTTTTTCACTATCTCACTTTCTAATCTTGACCTTATATTTATATCTTTCATATTGTCAAGATGGCTTGAATATAACTTAGAATAATTAATATTCATCTTCTCAATTGGCTAGAACCAAAAGAAAAATTAATTGAACTTAATATTTTAAAAAAAGAAAATCCTTCATTAGCCAACCCTACTTGATAGACACTACCTCAGAAATAAATTTCCTATGTTAACCAAGTGAACTCGATCAAAATTGCATATTCACAAAGTTCCTTTGGTAACCGGCTGAGCTTGGTTAACATTGGTTCCATCCAACATTTCCTTTATCAAGTAAGTGAGCTTGATTAACACTCAACTTTCACAAAATTTTCTATGAATTCCAGTTGAACTTAGTAGACACTACCTTCTAAACTAGGCAAACTCTAGAATGCTCGGCAAATATACAAAACTATCTTCAATGCCTGAGTGAGCTCTGCATACAATGATTGGTAATGATATGACATTTTTTGTAACATCAAAGATAATACAAAATTAATCAATTATATTCAATAGAGTATTGTAGATATTTTATCATGATGATATGTTACATTCATGACTATGTTTTTCATTGATGTCAACATAGTAGTTTTTTGTGCTATTCAACAAAAGAATAGAGGAAAGATCAAGTTAGTATGGATAGATCGTTAAGTACTTTCGATAGTGAGGTAAAATTGAGATACTACTAAGTGTCTAGTATACTTATCTAGCCTTATAAGCACAAGATATTAAGTTTGGAAGAAGTTATGCAAGTTTTGGTAAAGACTATTATGAGATAGAGTTTCTAGAGGCATGTTTTAGTAAACTTGTTATATCTCTTAGAAAAATTTTTATTCTAGGAAGATAAAGTTAAAGATGTGAAGAAGACATATCGATGATGACATGGCTAAGTTCACTCATCATAACATTATGTGTAAAAAAAGATATTCAAGTTGCAAGGTGAAACATTAATGTTATCACTAAGTGTAACATGTTCTTAATGCGTTCCTATAATAATTAATTGAGAAGGTGTAACAGCCAACTCAAAGAATTTTTTTATGGATTCAATATAAATGAAAGACATTTTCCTTTATCATGAGTGTTGAAGAGAAGTGATTGAAACCAACATTAAGGGAGGAATTCAAAGTTTAGCAGAGTAGAGCATAAGTGAAGGAATCTTTGTTGCCGAAGTTTTATTTTGTTATCCAAAGCTTGATACTTGGAACCAAGGGTCATGACTTGGTCTACAAGGGTTAACAATGATTGGTTCAGTTGATAGAGTTGAAGAAAGTGGAACTTAACAATAAATTACTTGTTTGGGTAGTCAAATATTCTTTTAATTGAAATTGCATGTGTCGGTAGTGGGCTCTTCTTGCATACGTTGTACTACAACTTCTTATAGGGTTGGCACAACTCCTAATAGGGTTGGAATTTCATAAAAGGAATTCAAAGTTTCCCAATAGGGACTCATATCATGTACTAAATTTAGTAATAGACTCCTAATAGGGTCCATCCTCTAACAAAGAATATCTATATTAGTACATCATCTTGTGGTCATCATTCCCACTGGGGTTTTCCCTCTAATCAAGGGTTGCCCTAAATAAGATATCTTGTGTAATCATCTATGTGCATCTTGTTATGGTTGCTATTTACATTGGTTGAATGCATAAGATTGTTTAATGTTGATAAATGTTTTAATTGTTGGATAACTGATCCCCCCCCCTGCCTGCACCTCTTAGTTATCTTGGTAGACTATTGTTTCTAACAATTTAGATATCTCATTATTCATAATTTGATCTAGTTCTTCCTTCATTGTTTGAATCTAATGATAATCTTTGCATACCTCATCTACACTCTTTGGTTGTACTTGAGAAATTTGACATAGTTCCTCATTTACTCTATTTCTCTTCATCACTCCTTTCTCTTTTTGTCCAATGATTTGCTTTGGAGAGTTATTCTTTATTATATTATTGTTAGGAGTAGGAGTTGCTATCACAACTCTTATCTTGTCTATTGCTTCAAGTATTTTTTCTCCTCTTTTCTCAACAATTCATACAACATTCTACAAGTAAGTATTAGTCTCAAAGAAAACTTCCACATTTTCTCTAAAAATTCTAGGATTTTCTTCCTCCTCATCATCAACAATAGTTTCTAAAGCTATCTCTTCAATTATTTCTTTTTTCTTAACCAATTCAGGCTTAGTTTTTTTAATCATCATTATCATTAATGAATCTTTGCATACGTTCTTAAAAATTTTCATCTTCATTAGATAAATAATTCTTTCTAGTTTTTATTACTCTCTAAGGACATCTAGATGCAAAATTACCAAACTCTTTATATGTCAAAGAAACAAAAAAATTCATACCTTCTTGCTCTTTTTTCATAAGTAGATTAATACCTTCCTTGATCTTCTTTTCTTCTTTGGATCTAGATTTGTCTTTACTTGTGCTTCTCTTCCTTTCTGTGCAAGAAAAATATTTTGGATGAGGAAACTTGATACTCTATTCTTTACATAGTTCTTATCACCCCCTAAGAAGCTCTATCTTCTAGGTGTGAAAATATTCTTTATCTAACTTAGGAATTCCCTTTCTAAATTAACTTGCCATTGATCACCCAAAGATGTTAAGCTTTCTCTTCAAGGACCTAAAGCTTTGATACAAATTATTAGAATATAAAGTCCACCAATATAACTCGGGGAGGGGGGGGGAATCAATTATTTAACTATTACAATAACTATCAACCTTATGAATCCTTAACCATATGAGAAATATAATCACTAACCATAACAAGATACTCATAGACAATAATACAAGGTATGTTGACTAGGGAAACCCTTGATAAGAGGGAAAACCCTGATGGGGATGGTACTCAAATGGTGTTTTACTAATATAAATATTCCTTTTTAGAGGATGGACCCTGTGAGGAGTCAATAAAAACATTGAGTACATATCAATCCCTTTTAGGAGACTTTTAATCCTTCTTAGCAGATTCCAACCCTATTAGGAGTTGTAGAAAGAAGATGGACCCACTAGCCAAACAACTTCAAAGGAAGGACTAATGAACCAATTTTCCAAATGAACTCTATATTATTCCTTGTTGAATAATAGAAATGAACTATACTTTTGCTTCCGTTTCCTCTAACCTATCAACTAAACTTCTCCTCATTCTGATCTTGATTCCATATCACCAACTTTGCATCCAATAATCCCTTGGATTACTTACTCACATTTAGAAAATATGCATCTCTTGTTTGCATTTCTCCAATCACAATTCACATTTTTACCCTATGTCCAAGAATGAAAATATCTTTCCTTTATCCCATGTCCTCAATTTTTTTTTTGAGTTGGCCTCGAGGCTTTCCCAATTAATTATTATAGGACTATATTAAGATAATTAATTATTTTACAAAAATACAACATTTTTTGCTTCACATTCATTACAAATTCTCACACATGTGACTTGAGAACTCATCATATTATCCTCTATCACTATATAACTTCACATATCCTGATTCTATGTCTATTGGGAGATATAATCTAGTAATTAGAAATTGCTTATCAGGTACTTTCTCCCTATACTACTCTCTATATATCAAAAGTATCTTACGTACATCTTCAACATACTTCATGCACACATAACCTCATCATTAGGAAATAGTGTAGAACATGTCCTTAAATACACTTCACTTGAACATAAAACATCTATCTATATGAACCCAGTCTCTATCTGTCACTCTGCTAATCTTCACAAAAACCATACTATGTTGTCATCAATGAAAAATAGAGTCATAAATAAAACATATCAATCATGCTACATGCTCTCCAATGGTTAGGATATTCCCCAAAAGGAATACAATCAACATTCATGCCAACAAAGATCTTTCCATATATTTGACAAAATTCTTCTCTATTAATAGTATCACATTTCAATTCATTGTGAAAATCTTATAACTTCACACATAACTCCACTTTGTGTATAAATTATAATGAATATTTTACTAAGCATCATGTAACTCTTTCCGACACACACAAGAATATTGAGTTTGAAATATGGTTTGGATAAATTTATTTCTATAAATCAACTGAGGAAAAAACAATACCAATATCATCAATTAATATCTATAGTTATTCCACTTTATTGGTCAATATTTAAAGAGACTTCTATAGGCCCTTTTTGAAGAAAATATGTTCTTTAGTCATTTGTAGGTTTTCTTTCATATCTTTATATCCTTGCTAATGCCCTACGAAAAACCTAGTTCAGGGGTACCTAGGCAGGCTCATGGAAAACCTAGGAATCCTAGTTTATTTTGGCTTGTAGTTATGCCATCCACACAACTAGGTGAATAATAGGGCCAACCTAGTCGTAAGTTTAGGTACATTAAGTTTTGATAGGGATAGTAGGGATGAACCAATCACAAATTCATGCTTCTAGTCTACCTCTAAGACTCAAGGCATCTTATTGGATCACCAAATGGACTTATAGGGTCCCCTTTAAGAAAAGATCCCCCAATCCTAAACCCCACTCCACTATCTTGATCAAACGTCACTTCTTGCCATCTTCCAAGTTCACACACTAGATGGAGGGTACTCAAAGTCTTCCAACTGAACTAGGTTTTTTTAACCATTCTTCATATCCACCTTGTAGAGTCATGGAGGAGTTATAAAACCTTGCAACACACTTCTTATTTTTTCCAAAACAACTCACTTTGATTACGCTTCCTACCAATTTCACACTTTCCCTTCAAAGTAGAGCTATAAGAAAGAGCCCCAATTAGCCCTCTTATTCCTACAAAATAGGGATTTCCTTCAGTTTTCTTGACTAATATTTCCAAACTATCTTCATAGACCTCCATTCATTTCTAGAGTACTTTCATATTTTCTAGGATTTAGACCCCATAAGTGTCATACAAGACCATTGATTAATTTTAGAATTTTTGAGGACTTTTAAGGTCAATATGTTGTTTGGACTTGTTAGGTGCCTTAATGGATTGGCCACACATTCTCCTTCTACCCAAGGGATCTCCACTCACTCCCCTTTAGCCTCCATGTTCACTTTCCAAAAAATATCCACAACCCTGCAAAAAAATAGCTCTGTAATCTCTTTATTCCCTAGTCGGGCATACTTTGGCTCGACTAGGGAAAGAGCTTAAAAAATTTTCCCAAGATTTTGAGGGCCCTTCCTTTTTCCAAGAGGAATTATATTATGTGCACTCACTATCCCAAAAAGGGTACACTATTCCTAATTTGGGATAGTGAGTTACATCATTTCCAATGCAAATTGCCTAGAATAGGACAACAAACTGGTAATAAAGAAAAGATTTTCAAAACAATAAAACTAGAAATATCCAAATAAAAATTATTGAAAAAAATTTTTTCTAATCAAAACTATCTACAATTCCAATTGGTAAAGCACTCAAAAAAAAGTTCAAAAGCCTTTTGTACTATATTTTAGCCTTTTTCAATAAAATAAACTCATGCTACAAAATGTAGTTTGTATAATAACATGTACCTTCTACCTATTTTAGGGTTTGGGAAGCTTATATATCTCCTCCTAGGTCTTTTTTCTTCAAGTTAGGGCCTTCATCAGCCTCCTCCATGTTTGGAAAGGTAAATCATCATTTTTTTGCAAAATTGCAACATTTCTTATATAGCAACTTTTGCATTTTTTCTTGTGTGCAATTTTTAACAACTCCTACTCGCTAATTTGGCTATCCCTTAGTATTTCCATGATAGGCACCCTTCCATGGGATAGAGGCCTATGCTCTAGGTTACTTATAGCTCTATGGCAATGAATTCTATTATTTGAAGGACATTTAATGACTTCATATACCCTAGTTATTGTTACCAAAACACACCTAGGTCATCATACCCCTTATTTTACTTATAAAATCTCTCTTGGAGCACATCGCAAAAAAATTGAAAATGGTGAGAGTCCAATTTTGCAAGGTACCCCTGTACCATACTCCCCACTAAAGAAGCTAAGTCCTCTCTAGAGAAAAAAAGGTGGAGATCTGTTCCCTAAAGCTTAAACTAATTCTTAGGGATCCATGTAGCCTCTAGGTCTAGTTTTCCTTGCCATTTGACAAGGTTTTCTTTGTATGTGCCATGTCTTGTCTTGGTATGAGTCTGAGAGTCTATTATCCTCTTTGCTTGAAGCTTGAGCTTAGGGGTAAAGCTACTACTTGAGCATCCTTCTGAGATTTGTCCACATGTTGATCCACCTCAGTAAGAGGTCCTTTATATCTGATCAAGTATTATGCATTGAAGATGTGAGAAATGGCTAGATCATCTAGCAACCCAACCTTATAAGCATTCTTCCCATACTCGGCTAGTATAGGACATGGTCCAATTCTTCTCATTTGTAGCTCTATTGAGGTTCACTTTTTCATTCTTTCTTTGTTTAGGTGAACCATAAACAAGTCTGCTACACCAAACTATACTTCTCTCTTCTTGAGGTGAGCCCAATCCTTGATCTTCTTGGTGTTATCAATGAGGGACTATTTTACTTGCTCAAGCACTTCCTTCATGGATTGGTTGAAATCTTCAGCATAACCACTATTAGGTACTTGACCATCTAGGTTTCTCAATTCACATACACCCCTAGGATGTATCCTATATACAATCGTAAAGGGACTCTTGCCTATATTTATATTAATATTGTCATTATAAGAAAACTTTGCTTGGTGAAGGGCTAAATCCCATGTCAAACCATACTCCTTTCTTAAGCATCTTAAAAAGTTTCCAAGTATCCTATTGACCACTTCAGTCTGACCATCAGTTTGAGGATGGTAGGATGAACTAAAAGATAGATTGGTACGTATTCCTTTCCATAGGGACCTCCAAAAATGTCCCATAAATTTTCTATCCTTGTCAGAAACAATGCTAGTTGGCAAACCATGAATCCTCACAACTTCCTTGAAAAACAAGTAAGCAATATGACTTGCATCATGGGTGACCTTACATGGAATAAAATGATTCATTTTGCTAAATGTATCCACTACTATATAGATTATATCAAAACCACTCTTTGTTCTAGGTAAACCAACCAAAAAATCCATACTTACACAATCCCATGGTCTACTTGGTATTGGGAGAGGTTGATAATGTCCTACATTTGCAAAAATCCCCTTTTCTTTTTGACATATGATGCATTTCTCAACATAAACTTTGAAATATCTTTACATTTTAGGCCAATAGTGGTACCTTTGAACCAATTCTAAGGTCTTATTCAAGTCAAAATGTCCACTTAAACTTCCATTATGTTTTTCTTGAATGAGGTTCTCCCTCATGGAACCTTTTGGCACACATAACTACCCTCCTTTGAAGAGTATCCCATTCTATAATGTATACTTTGAAAACTCACCATAAAAGTGATTTAGGTTCTCTTGAAACATCTTGTATGCCACTACAAAATCTTCATTAGTTTAGAAGAGTTCTTTGAAATCATCTAACCCTATGCTCCTTACTTTGATTTCTTAGAGAATGAGTCAGCTTCTACTCAAAGCATCAACTACCTCATTGGGCTACCCATTTTTGTGCTTTATGGTGAAGGTATAAGATTGAAAATACTCCACCCACTTGACATGTTTGTGGCTTAGATTTTCTTGGGAGTTGAGAAAAATCAAACCTTGGTTATCAATGAACACTACAAACTCTTTGGGCAAGAGATAACACCTCCATTTTCTAAGGAATTGAACAAGTGCATAGAGTTCCAAATCATAGGAAGAATAATTTTTTTATGTTGCATTTAGCTTTTCACTAAAGAAAGTAACTAGTATATTCCTTTGGCTTAAGACTCCTCCCACTACTATATTACTAGCATCACATTATATGACAAAAGGTTCATTAAAAGTGGGTAACCCTAGGATAGGCTTAATAGCTACCTCTATCTTAAATTTTTCAAATCCCTTGTTTTCTTTTGTTGTCCACACAAACTTGGTCTTTATTCCACCCTTGATAGTATCCATCATGAGAGCACATATCTCACTAAATTTCTTGATGAACTTTCTATAGTATTGAGCTAGGCCATGGAAACTCCTCACTTCACTAAATTTTTGGGAGTTGACCAACTCAATATTGCTGAAACTTTTTCTTCATCCATTTTAAGATCTCCTTGAGATAGAAAAAAGCCTAAATAGACTAGTTCATGCTTCATGAAATCACACTTGTCTAGATTGATGGTTAGTGTTCTTCTTTGAACTTAAAAAATACAATTTTAATATGCTCTAAGTGATCCTCTTTACTCATGCTGAAAATTAGTATATCATCTAAATAGTCTACCAGAAAATACCTATGAAGTCTTTTAACACCTCATTAATGAGCCTCATGAATGTGCTTGGAGCATTGGAGAGGCCAAATGTCATGACTAGCCATTCATAGAGTCCTTTTGTGGTTTTAAAAGTTGTCTTCCACTCATCTCCCTCTTTCATTTTTAACTAATGATAGCCACTCTTGAGGTCTATCTTGGTTTAGTACATAGCCCCTCCTAGGCAATCCATAAAGTCCTCAATCCTTGGTATGGGAAACCTATACTATACTTTGATCTTTTTTATGGCTTTGGATTCTATGCATAATCTCCATGTTCCTCATTTTTTTGGTCCCAAAATAGTAGGAATATCACATGGGTTGGTTCTCTTCCTTATCAACCCTTGATCCATCAACTCTTGTACATTCTTTGCAACTTCCCAATTTTTTTTAGGAGTTAGCTTGAGAGGTGCCTTATTTGGAAGAGATGCCTTTGGATCCAAGTCTATTTGATGGTTGATTACTCTTTGAGGTGGTAGGATTGCAGGTGTTTCATCTGATATAATTCTCTTGAATTCATCTAAACTCTGTTGCACATCATTAGGTATGTCCTCCTTCTTAGTCTCTTTTTCCTCCTTGGGTTACACTACAATAGCATAATGCACTCCTTCTTCTTTGTCAAGAGTTTTCATAAACTCTTTCCCCTTCAATAGTAGCACATTAGGTCTACTCCTTTGATTATTAGATTTAAGTAGTGACTTAATTTTATAACTTAGCCCATCCTTCTTAAGGGCATGTTTGGTTGCTGGAATTAACCTGGAATAAGGAAACGGGAATAGGAAAATTGGAATAAATCTATTCCAATTTTGGTCCAATGCAAGAATAAATCTAATTCCTAAAAAAACATGGAATTTGATTTATTCTCATTTTGGGCAAAAATTGGAATAGATTTATTTCAATTTTCCTATTACCATTTCCTTATTCTAGGTTAATTCCAACAAACAAATGGGCCCTAAAGGTTTATGAGTTGAGCTCATCATTGTGTATGGCTTTCCTATCAAACTACCATGGTCTACCTAATAATAAGGTTATAGGCATCCATGGTCAAAAAATCACATAAAATCTTTTCTTTATATCCTCCTATGATGAACTCAATCCATGCTTGCTCATTGACCAAAACATGTTGTTCCTTGTTTAACTAGGTGACCTTGTAGGGAGTGCTATCAGGTATTTTTGCAATCTTGATTTTAGCTATGGCTTCCTCTGAAATTATGTTATCAGTAGACCTTGAGTCTATGATAACTTTTCAAACCTTTACCATAATCTTACATCTCACCCTAAAGCATGATCTTCTTTTCTTGGGCTCTCCTTTGACTGGTTCTTTAATTAGGATCCTCTTTATCATTAGGTTCTTGCCACTTTCAGAATCCAACTAGATATAGAGTGACTTCACAATTAAAGAATCTTTGTGTATGTATGTTATCTTCATTTCTCCTTGTGATTTTGATCCCTTTTTAGGACACCTATAGGTAGGGTGTCAAATTTTCTAATAGTGGTAACACTTCATTGTAGCGAAGTAGGATGGTCCCCTTCTTCTTGGTGATCTACCTTTGCCTCTACATATGCTTGAACCACCTCTTTGACTAGTTTTTCCACTTTATTCAGTTAGCTTGGATTCACCTTGGGACCTACTATCATTTTTCTTGCTTCCATAGCTTCCCCTATGTCCTCTAACATCTCTACATCTTCCTATGTTCTTTGATGTATGATCTTGCTTTCCTTTTCCTTTCTCTTTGACCTTTAGAGCCATTTGATAGCAGTAATGAACTATTTTAGGAGTGACAAGGCCCATGTCTTCTTAGATGGACCACTTGAGCCCATTAAAATATCTTACCAATTTGATGCTTCCATATTCCACCACCATGGATCTTAGGTACAATTTTTGAAACTCTTCAGTATAAGAGTGCACATCTATATCTTTTTTCCTAACATTTTGTCTTCTCCTATGGAGCTATATTTGATAATCTTTAGGATTGTAAGCTTGTCTAATTTTAGCTACCATTTCTTTTGAACAAGGAATGAGGTTTTTCCATTCTGTTACCCTATCTGTTTGAACAAACTTCCACCAGGTTAGAGAAATATATCTTAACCTTGACTTTTCCACCTTGACTTTTTCACCATTAAAGACACCATCACATTCAAAATGGCTCTTCATTCCTTCAATCCATTCCATGGTGTGTTGTAGATCCATCTTTCCACTAAATAAGTGAATGCCTTCCAAGGCTTTACTATTTTTGTCTTATAGTGCCTTCAAGAAAAGATCTTTTGGTATAACATGGTCTGGTGTTAAGGCTTCTTCATCGAACTCAATATCTTTCTCTTTGGCTTCCTGCTCTTCTTTCTGCTCTATCTTGTCCTTGACTTTATCTTCTATGTTAAGGAACTCACTTAAAAAAATTTCAAGTTGTTCCAATCTTTCTCTCAAAGACTTGTTGTCTTCCTCTTGCTCTTCTACTTTCTTCTCTTGTTGTTCTACTTTCTAGAGCAATTCAACATTGGTCCCCATTGTGCTAGAACTAGTAGATTTAGTAGGTGAAAAGATTCACCTTGCCTTGCACTTTCTTTTCCAACACCTTTTGTGAGCTTTGATACCACTTGATAGGGAGAGTAGGGATGAACTAATCACAAGTTCATGCTTCTAGTCTGCATCTAAGACTTAACATGTCTTACTAGATCACCAAATGGACCTATAGGATCCCCTTTAGGAAAATATCCTCCAATCCTAAACCCCACTACACTATCTTGATCAAACTTCACTTCTTTATATCTATTAGGTTCCTACACTAGATGAAGGGTACTCAATGTCTTCCAATTAAACTAGGTCTTTAATAATAAGCTCTGTAATATTTTTATTCCATAGCTAGGCATCCTCTAGCTCGCCTAGGGCAAGAGCTTAAAATTACTTCACATTCTTTTTAGGGTCCTTCCTTATACCAAGAGGAAGTAAATTATGTTCACTCACTATCCCCAAGAGGTTGTACTATTCCTGCAATGAGATAGTGAGTTACATCATTTCTAATGTAAACTGCCGAGAACATGACATCAGATTGGTAATAAAGAAAATATTTTCAAAATAGTAAAGCAACACACAAAAAAATAAAACTTATTGAAACAAAAATGTTTTAATCAAAAATATCTACAATTTCAACTAGTATAGTGCTCAAAACAAAGTTCAAAAGCCTTCCACACTTTGTATTTTAGCCTTTTTGCAATAAAAAAATTCATGCTATAGCATGTCGTCTATACACTAAAATGTAACTTCTGCCAACTTTAGGGTTTGGGAAGGTTATATATGTCCTCCTAGGTATTTATCCTTCATGTTAGGGCTTCCATTGGCCTCTTTCATGTTTGGAAAGGTAAAATCAACATTTTTTTGCAAAATTGCAAAATTGCAACATTTCTTGCATAGCAACTTTTGCAATTTTTCTTGTCTACAACTTTTAACACCTCCTACTTGCCAATTTGGCTATCCCTTAGCATTTACATTCCAGAGACCCTTCCCTAGGCTAGAGGCCCTATTTGACCTTAGTTGTTCATAGTTGCATGCCTAGGTCAAATAGGGCATTGTTGTGTTTTGGAGGGTAGGATAGCCAAATAGGTGATATAAACTTGTTTTTACATGTATCAAGTCAATTTAAGGATTTTATAAAAGTTTGGTAAATAATGGAACAATTTTTGAGGGCCAAACTCCAAATGATGTAAAAATTGCTAAAAATTACTCAATGTTGTCATTAACAACATTGACAACATTTTCTTGCATTCAAGAAAATTTGTAGTTAGAACCTAGTAACTATCTGAATCAGTTAGGATGAGACTTAGGATGAGTATTTAAGACCATCCTTGACCTTTTTTGTGGTTGTAAACTTTTAAGTTTTTGGTGTGTAAGGATTGAATAGTAAGAAAACAATTATAGTTTATGCTTTTTAAGTAATTTGGCACTTTCATGTATGGAACTTGAGTTTTGAGAAATTAGGAGTATTAGAGGAATTCATTTTAAGTTTTTATAGATCATTTTTTTGTGATTTTGTATGGTTTTATCTATTTGAATAAATTATATTATTTCTTGTTTGCACATTCTTCTTAATTGGGAAAATGAGAAAAATGGAGTCATAGCTCCTCTTCCCACCATAGAATCTATATGGGCCCTTGGGTTTAGGAAAATGACTCCTTATAAATATTTTATAGTAAAGGAGGGGCCCTAGAAAATAAGGGAAGTGTTTTTTTGGTGATGCCCTAGGTGGGCCAGAGATGCATGGCTAGGGATCACAATTGAATACAGAGGTGTTAGGAGGGATTGAATGCTTGGGTTTCTTCAATCAAAGCTTAGAATGTAATAGAGGAATGGGTGGTGGAGCACCAACAAATGGAGGGTCTTATGAAATTTTTAAGGAGGCTAAAACCAAGCTGTTGTCAGTCTAGTTCTAGGTCAATGCAAACCGTGATTTTTGGGAACTATTTTAGGCCATATTGTATGGATGTCTTGGGAGGTTGAGATCTCATGAATCCTTGGGTTCTTTGAAAAGGGTGTCTATAGTAGTGATTAGACTACTCCCTTGTTAAGGACTTTTATAAGTTATTGTAGTTTTTCATCATTAGGAAGGCTAATTTCTTATAGTCTTCTTGGAAGTTTTGGGAGGCAATGTTGTGTTTTTTGTGAACTTGATTAGGATTCCAATCTCGAAAGTGGTTTTGGATCTTGGAAGGGGTTCAAAAGAACTCCAAATATAATTGTGCATGTTGATGGATTTCTTGTTGATCAAAAGAAGGATGATTTTTGAGTAGTTGTCAAGAAAGAAAGAAAGGCTAACAAGCATAGGAAATAGTGGAAGAATTTTTGTTCCATCTAATTGGTGTGCACTAGTTGAATGTACTAGGACCTCATAGATAGTATCCTAATGAGAGTAGGATAATTAGAAACCCTATTAGGTCAAGATAAAGACCTAAGGATACCCTAGAAGAAGCTAGGGTAGGAGCAATATTGGTTGTCACATTAGATTGGTATCAAAGCAAGTTGATAACTTGGGAAGGAAGTGCATGTTTGCAGCTACTAGAGAGGTAGTGGGTGAGTCAAGTATGGTGACAAATACAAAGCTCACCAAAGAGGTTATTGAGAAAACGGAGAAAAATAGAGTCCTTGAAGAAACCCCAGAAGAGGTGAAGATAAAGTTGGATGTAGTTGCTAATGGAACCAAGAAAAACGAAGGGGAGAGCAATGTTAGGGGTAAAGAGATAGTAGAAGAATATGTTGTTCCTAAACTAGACCCTATCCTAAATTAAGAGACTTTATTGAAGGCCATAAAAGCCCTCGGAGGGAAGGATTTTGAAGGTGTGCCCTTATTTAGTGGCAAGATGGACATAGATGTCGTGATGGATTGGTTAGATGAGATGAAGAATCAAATTGAATGTGAAGGGGTGTCAGAGGCATAAAATATTAAAGTATCCAAATCAAGACTCAAAGGTTCTACATTGAAATGGTGGAAATATGTCTAATATGATAGGATTAGAATGGGCAAGAATCTTATAGCCAATTGGAATGCCATGTTAACCAAACTAAAGGAGAACTTCCTATGAGAAGATTTTGAAATTTAACTTCACAAGAGGAGACAAGGACTAAAACATAGATACTTGGATGTGGCCTCTTATATAGAGGAGTTATAGAGGATATTCCTTAGATGAAGCAATAAGAAGAGCCAATAAAAGTGGCTAGGTATTTGGGTAGTTTAATGTGGAATATCCAAGAGGAGCTAAGCTTATGGACACATCCTACTATTCAAAGGTGCCATCAACTAGTCCTAAAGGTGGAAGAGAAGGCTAGAAAGAAAGGATAATATGATTTCAAGGATAGAGGTAAGGCAAGAAATCAAAGGGGACAAAGACAAGGATATCAAGGAAGAGGTAATGAGTAGAGAAATCAAGGTGAGACCAAGCTCACTGAGAAATCCAATAAAGCATTTCTAGAGGACGTTATAGTAGAGGAAGAGATAACCAAGGAGGCTCTAGTAGAGGTAGAGGATTAGGTACAAGTAACTCTTACATTTCTAGTATGAAATTTTATATTTTTTGTCAGCTAGGCCATCTAGAATATAGATGCCCTAAAAAACCTTCTTCTTCAAACCATGAAAAAAGAGCAGTATATGCTCAAGAGGATATCTCTAGTGGCAAGGAGAATGAAGTGAATCACATAGAATTAGAAAGGAATGATAAGCTTATTTTTAGCTAGGTATTGATCAAGAAACCAACTCTTGATGAACCTAAGCATAGGAGGGTTTTGTTTAGGATCGAATGTAAGATTATTGGGAAGGTTTGCAAGGTAGTGGTGGATTTAGGATACACTAATAACATAATTGAATAAAATAAAACATGTGTAGGTGGAAATATCATATGAGGGGGAATATATGATCTATCCTTAACCTAGATTCCCAAAACAAATGATCCAAATTGATTAACTACATAGAAGTGATCAATGCACAAATGAATCAAACAATGGAGAATATGAAGAAAGGAGGAAATCCTATAATCTACTATAGAAAGTAAGTACTTGAAACCTTGAATGAATAAAAGATAAATACTAACCTCAAAGTAGGGTAAATATGGAAAATGTTAATTTCTTATGTCTCTACATAGTTTCGGGGAATTTTGCAACCTACATCAAACAAGAAATATTGAGTAAGAGAAAACCCAGAAAAATTTTGCCCTTCCAAAGGTAGGTCAACATTGACCTAGATAGCAGGACACAATCTTACCCCTTGGCACAATTATTCCCCAAAAGGCCAACCTATACCTACACTACTTCAATGAAAATTTTGTTCATGAATACTTCAAGTTTAGCGAAAAGGGTATCCAAATTTGCACTTTAATTCACTATCCTATACATGAACCTACAAAAGAAATGGATATTTTCTTTGCATTGGGGGTTTTCCTCAATCAAACCCTAGTTTTGAATCAACCTTGAAATGTAATTGAAATTGTAATATGCATAAATAAATTAAATGGAACTATTCACCTTGCTTATGCTGAAATCCTTGTGGAGGATTTGAATCCTCAAACTCACAAGTATAGATACTCCAAATGGCTATAGAATGAATGTACGATACATCAAATCAATGGCATTAGATCCTCAATAAGAATATTGAATGGATATTTGCATAGGAAGAGTCTTAGATGAATATGGAGTTAAAATTCTTCAACAAGAGGGCTCCATAGAGATTGAATCCTTCAATGGCTATCAATGTACCTACTTGAATTAGATATTGAATGCTTGAATGCTTGATAATGTCTCCTTATAGTCTCGTGTTACCACATTTTTCATCCTTAGATAGTAGATCTTCACCTCATGTAATAATGGATGCATGAGATAATGATTCATTGAAATGGATGTCAAAATGAGGGAAGAACACTTCCTTATATAGAGATCTATAATACCCCAAAATTGACACATTTCCATGTTAACCAATTCGGATCTAATCAATCAACCCTAAGTCCTATTTTACTAGGAAATTGTGATTATGAATATTGGTACTTGACCTAAGTGTCAGATGTAGAAAACCCAAATCTGCATTAATCAACTCTTTATTTAATTGTTAAGTATTGACTCAAATTAGCTACGTTAAACCTATTGATCAAATTTAATTTAATTGTAAGTGCTCATAATTTGATTAAATTAAATTACTTCTTTAGCTAGTGTGTGAAGGAATTAAACATATTTAATCCAATGAGATAATGTCCTTATTTTAATTATTATTTTTAATTATTCAATTAATTAAAAATATGCATTTATGAGGTCATATCCTATTTTATTAAATTAAATTTTCTTTCAAACCTTCTTTCGAGTTCAGGAATGGGAATTCTGAGTAATCTATCTCTCAAATTGGAATTGATCTAATCAACTTGTTCTCACACTCAGGTGAAATTCAATTAACTCTCCATCACACTCAGGATCTCAGTTAGTTAACCTCACCTACACAGGGAATCTTTCATCTTGACTAAATCTCATCTTCATTCTTGACCATTCATTCCAATTAATCTCAACCATTGATTGATTTTAGGAATGCTATTTAAGAGGCCTTCAATTCCTCATTGAAAAGGTTGAATTGAATTGCATCGAATTAATGCTAGAATATTCACTCCCTCATAATTTCATAAGCTTTCACATTTTCTAGTATATTAATATCATATAAGCTTAAAATGCATTCATATAGTGTAATTACTTTTCTTTGTTGTTAGATAAAAATGTATTTCATATAACTTTATAAATCCTTCGTACTAGAGGTGTGGTTGCCTACTTCTCATTTTGAGAGAAAAGGAAAAATCCATCTAGTTAGGAGGCAACACATCAAACTATTGGATTACTTAGATGAATAATCTCTTATTCATTCTAGGATGATCTCTTAGGTAATGACTATGTTGGAGTGTGTGTGAGGATCAGATGCCCACATTTGACACATACATTTTTGGCGCCCACTATGGGGTGAAGAAATCTATTTTTCTAGCCTCATTTACTTTTTTTTCTACATTTTCAATTACTCTATCACAAATGTCTGTACCACTTTCTAGATTTTCATGTGAGAAATCTTATTTTCACATGAACTAAAGATTTTCCCACATAGTGCTCATCATTTTCTTGTGCTAGACTATACATAATTTTAGGCAAAATTGTATCAACATATACAAATACAGTTTCCAAAATTTAGTCTTATCATTATGTTTTGACTAACACTATTCTCTAAAGAATTTTCTTTTAGATTTCTAGTTTTCTACAGCCTAATAGTAGTTTGCAGGATGCTCCTTAAAAGGACAAGTTTGAATTGATTAAGCTAGCTCAATTATTAACATATCTTACATGTTTGGGCACGGAGATAAGGTAGAGGAGTATGCTCTTTCCCCTTGAGGGAATTCAGAAATGTGGACCCTTAGATGTGATCCACCAGTCTGAGTCAACCCTTAGAGGACTTGCTAGAGTGATCCAAGCTCTAGGAGTGACCCAAGTGAGCACACTCCTTTTGTCAAAGATTCCAACTCACTATAATAAAGATTCTTTATAGAGATAAATAATCCAAAGCCATATTAATTTCCTCTTCTTCATTCTGATATCACATATCAAGAAGAGGCTCTATCTATTGCACTGGCTAGCACCAGCCCTAGTCATGCTAATCAAGAGTGTGCACTTTCAGATGCTGGTGTGGGTTGCTAGCCTCAACTTCACTTGTGAAGCCACTAGGGGTTAATATGAATGGAAGCCAAGTAAAAACATCTTAGTTAGTTGCTACTCAGTTCACCCTTAAAGAAGGGGGAAGAATCTCTCTAGTAGATAATCACCATAGGCATGTACCTGGGCATTGGAAGGTGGTATAAGCACTTGACCACTACCACAAGGGTTTTCATTCAACATATATGTTATTGAGCCCTTGGAATATACCAAACAGATGGGTGCCCCTACTAGGGTGACATAACTATGTGAGGTGAGTGTATGTACATAAGTTGTGAGATAAAGTTTTTCCCTTCTCTACCATTTTTGGTTTTAGGTGTTCAAATTACAATTGCGAAGAATAAACTTCTTGTTGGGGTGGGGGGAGGGGGGAGGGTGGATTTCAATTAGTAGTTTAAACTTGGACACATAAATCTTTTAACATTCATTAACCATATGCATTCAATATGTAAATTGAAATAACATGTAAAGAAAATGCATGGAAATCATTTAAACATGTAATCAATCACACACATAACACCAAATATGATTACGTAGAAACCCTCCAAGTGAGAAGGTAAAACCGGTGTAGGGATGACACCCACAAATCTTCACTACTATAGCGATAAAGTGCATTCAATTAAGGCTACAATGATTTGACCATGAATCATGATCTGCCTTGTCAAAGGCTTACAAATGCTATTAGGTCTCACCTTATTAGAAGTGTTCCTGGCTACAGGACTTCAACTTACAATTAAGTAAGAACCCTATTAAATAATTTCATACAGTCTATTAGGACTACTCTGTTAAGAGATTTTATAGAGATCACCTAGTAAAATGTCTTACGTAGATCCTTCAATTGGCACTTGTTTGCCTAATATCATATCACATCTACAAAATGTCTAATTGATCCTCCATGATCAAATGTCTAAATGTTGTATCCTTTTTTCTATCCTCTATTCTTCTCTAACTGATTCTAAAATTCACTCTTGATTTTAAGTCACCTTGAATGCTCTACAAACTATCTTGTTGGGTTCTCCAATTTGTTCACTCATTGTAAAGTGTTTAGGAATTTGTCCTCCTTAAGAAGACTCTGGTGGCTTAGGCTTAGGTATGAATCTAAAACTGAGATTCATCCCTTTTTCCACTTAAAACTCCCATTTTCTAATTGGTTGTATTTTATTGCATAGGGAATCCAAATATAGATTCGTCCTTATCTCCAAAAGATCATAATTTCTCCTTAAGTTTGCTTTAAAATAGTTTACATGGTTGTTTGTGTCATTACAAACAAATATGTCAAAACTATATCACTCGACATATGAAGTCATTGATGCTCAACATGCACCATATTTCATTTTTGACTTAGCACCTACAGTGCTCGACATCCACTATTTAGTTGGCTCCTGTATCACTTAGTATTGTCTATTTTCTTAGCACCTAAGTGACTCAGCATATGAGTGACTTGACACTCATTGCAACTTGGCATGGTCTAATATTTACATGTTGTGCTTGGCATGTATTACTAGTTTGGCATAAACTAAGTTAATGGCTTTAGTGTGTTGACACTCACTTGTCAAAACCAATCTAAGATCAATAATCTTCACATTTGACATGAGTGTCAAAAGCACTTAAATATACAATAATATCCTTAACTTCTCGAGCTTAACATATCCATGACTCGGCTTAAATAAAAAACTTCAAACTTTCAAAATTGTATAATAACCTATATATCTCAAAATTGATAACTCCCCTTGAGTTAATGTGTCTAATTTGTATCCAAAATATGTGCTACTATCTGACTTCAATGCACTATATCTAATACACTTTCATCTGATATGCTCTGTCAAGATGTATCTCCAAAGATGTATAGCACCCCAATGATATAACTATGTTATTGTTGGTCCTATTTTTTACGTATTAAATTTTCTTAGAATCATGGTGAAAAAATTATATGTGAGTTCTTTTGTTAGGTGCTAGGGTTTTAGGTTTTGGTCTCGTATTTTTGATATCTTTTATAATTTGTATAAAGCCCTAGGTCTTGCCCTTTAGATTTTATCTTGGAGTGAAAGTTTTAAAAAAGGGAAAAGAAAATATTCTTTTCTTTCCTCCTTTGAGGTCATTGTTGAGTCCTTTTGAGGTTTTAGGCCACTGTTGGATCTTTTTTGAATCTACATTTGTTGCATACTTGCTATGGCAAGATGCTCAAAGATTACGTATAGCGAGGTAGTGACCATCAGAGAACTATGCTGTGATACTAAACAATGAAGCCCAGCCAAAAAATGTGTGTTAATATGAAGGCATTATGATCATGTATTATGTCCCAGGCTTGTTAGTATTAAGAAGAACACACATGGAAATACTTGCTAATGGTGTCACCAGAGTTCAAGTTTCTCCGGCAATTTGCTAAGTCGCTATCAAAAAATCCATGCGACTTGCTGATGGTGTGACATAGTGAGTGCTCAAATTTTGCAAAAGATAGTAACCTTTTTAAGGATGATGTGACCACAAAAATTCCCATGTAGTCTTATAAATATGCATGACTAACTTCTTTGACACCAATTTTAAATTGGTGCAGTCTCAATCAATGTGTCTTTGTTTTCTATCACCAAAATTGTGAATTCGTGGAAAGTCTCTATATCGCTAGCTGGATAGTTGGTAATTTTGTCAATAGGGATGTAGCGACTGGTCAAAAGTTTGTGATGTAACAGAAAATCCTCATAGGTGGGCCTCAAATGAGTGACTTGCCAAAGCTGAGCTATGCAGAGAAAATGACATGGTGGTGTCCTATTGACCATCTATAAGCAAAAAATTTTGAAATCATTGAAACTCGCTATATTGCTAGCTAGATAGTTAGTAATTTTGCTGATAGTGATGCAGTAACCCACTTGAAAGTAACAAACACAGCAAGGCCAAGGACATGTGATTTCATTGGAAATTAAATAATATATATGTGCCATCATGTTAAGCCAACTTAGCAACAATAGTACCTGGACCCACTCCCCGTGTATAAAATAGGTAAAGAATTATGATCATTAGATCAAACATGGATCAATGATACTCATTAACTTGCTATGAAAAAATGTGCGAAGATTATATATAGCGAGTTAGAAAATGAGGGACCCACCATTGTTCTCTTAAAAGTTCTTCAAATATCTACCACATGATCAAAGAAAAATCAGTGGTTGTCACATACTTGCTATAGCAAGATGCTCAAAAGTTACGCATAGTGAAGTAGCAACTTTATGACACATGTCCTAGTCATAAATGGGCCAAGATTGAAATGCCAACATTGAAAGAAAGATACAAATGGAGGCAGTTTATTAGGTTGACTGCCAACATGCTAAGAAGAAAAATGACTCACCCTAGTTTTCATTCTTGGATCATCAGATTTTTCAGGGATCAACAGCACAAATTTAAAATGAAGTGTGATGCCACTCTATTTTTCTATTCTCTACATTTATGATTAATGAAATCTTCCATGTGGAGAAATAGAGTATAATACAGGAGATTTCATTAGTTCTAGTCCCATGCAAAAAAAGATTTCACATTTTCTAAGCCCAAGAGCCTATTGATCATATTGTTTTTAGCCTGGTATGAATGTGAACTAACTCCTCATCTGTTTGAGAGCAATTGTAGAGCTTCAGAGAAGAACAAGTTTGGAAAATCAAGTAAGTACTCTTATTTCAACCTCTATAGCATTCCAATTCCTATTATTATGATCAAGATGCCTCTTAAGAAAGCATTTTCTGAGCAAGTTAATTACATGGATAGGAATGTTCATGATGATTTGTTAGAATTATTCCTAGAATCCACCACTGAACCTGCATAAGTTTAAAAATTGATTTTCCTTAAACCCTAGGCTTAAAATTGTTGATGGCTTATATGACAAAGGGAATTGGGTTAAGGATGCAACAACTATGCAAATTGGGCTTTTCTTGTTTAAAAAGTGGTTTTAAGAAAGGAATTTGTTTTCCTCACATGCTAATGTTTGGAATTTTGATTTAGGAAAGCTATTAGTTTCTAAGTGTTTTCATAGATTATGATTTTCTTGAAGCCATTGTTGAGAATTATGACCAAGCTATTAGGGGGGTGAGAAGAAATGATGGCGTGCCTCTAATCTCAATTGGTCCTGAAGAAATTAGAGACATTTTTCACCTAGAACCATTCTCAGATTACCATGTGCCAATAAATTTGGCAAAATTAGAGAATGAATACAAAGAAAAGAAGGATGTAATTAGGGGAGGTGCACTAAGGGCACACATTGGTACAATAGGAACTCTACCAGTAATTACTGCAGCCTCTAGAAAACCTTTTAAGAAGAGTCTTTTCACTTCCTAGGTTGTAGAGATATATAGGACCCTATGTCGTGTTTTTGGTGAAGATGAGCAGGATTTCATGCCCATTGGCCTTATGTATATGATGGTTCAAATTGCTTCTTTTGGTGTAGATTTTATCTTTGATTTTTCCTACTTTTTGGCTGAACAAATTCATACCGATTTAGTTGGAATTGCAAAGGGTAAAGTCGAGAATTTTTTTGGCTACTACTCCCTATTAATGCATATGTTCTTTTTCAAGGGGGTGACATATTTTGGTAATGAGATGGAATTGAATAGAGACGAGAATGGGGAAGCACTGCTAGTCCAGTTGTGGAGTGCAAATATGACCTGGGATGGAAATAATGCCAGTTTTGTCAAACTTGATAGGTATTTTGCTTCTAAATTAAGATACCTCATATTGAGTGACAATCCCAGAACCCCATAGGTGCTAATGAGTCTCATCAAGCCTATGGATAACCCCCATAATTTGAAAGTTTCACATAATTAAGGAGATATCATCCCTAACTTTGTTTATACTATTTTTAAAATGTATGGTTTTAAGGGGTGTCCTCATGTCTTGCCTTACCAAGTACCTTTTAAAGTAGGAATGGCTGGAGTTTTGTGGCAATTAGGAGAAGTAGAAGAAATGTTTCTGTTGAAAAGACAATTAGGGTCAATTTTCCCTACTTGCATAGTGACTCATCTGTTTGTGATTACCAAAGGGGGTTGGCTCTTTTTGCATAAAATTTTGGATTAGTATATGATGGTTGTCTCTCATCCCCATTTTTGTGATTCTGAGGGATTTTTTAATGAGACCTTGAGGCATAGAATTAAGCTAGGATAGGTTAAACATGATTCATATTATCTAGAGGACATTATAAGGAATGAATTCTCATTGCAGGAGAAACAAACTAAAAAATAAAAATGGAGAGTTTACCCCCAGGTCCCAAAATTCATTCATTATTTTGATCAGAAATATAGTCCTTTAGATAATGCTAATATAGAGCCGGAAAAAATAAATAAGCTCATGAGTAACTTCCCTGAAATAATGGAAGCTATGAATGAGAAGAATTTTTTTTTATTGATTCTTATCTTAATAAGGCTAGAAAAGTCATGAGGAGGTCGGCTTTCACTCCTAATATAGGAGCTAGTCAAATAATCGTACAAAAGAATCCTAGTTACACTGTAATTAAAAAAAAAAAAAGGGCTCCTATAGATAAAGGCAGGAAAATAATGGGATCCACCAATACAACCCTAGAGGAGAGACCTAATGAACCTAGTCCCAAGAGACAGAAGGTAATGAAAGAAGAGAGACCTCAAGTTGAGGAATATTCACCAAGTCAATCCCCTTTGGGGATTGGAGAAGAACAGCTCACAGGTGAGCAAATTGAGAAAATGGGATCACATGGAGGTATTTTTATTACTCAAGTGAAATTAGATGAGGGAAACCCTCAAGAACCTCCCCTCCAAAGTTTAGACCTAACAATAGCCGACTATAGAGGTAAGGAATTAGACCATGTGTTAGAATAGGAAACTCATCAATTTTTGGTTGATGACAAATTTGTGAAATCTAGGGCTTTTCAGAAGTTTGCATGGAGAAATGTGAATATTTTTGATAAAAAATGTAAAAGGTTGAAAATAGAGCATCCAAACATGGATGAAGGTTCCATCTAGAACCAAACAAAAGAATAAATGATAAAAGAAGTTCAAAATATAAGTCCTGAGGATGGAAGGAAAATGGTGAAGGCATCTAACATTTTATTGTTACCAAATTGGGATATTGTTCATGCCTTAGTTTTCAGTTCTGTTTCAAATAAATTGACTTTGCAAGATCAAAATAAAGGGGACTTTCAAGACACTGCATTCATTGAAGATCAAGCTGCATTGGTCAGTTGGTCATTGAGAAGAGGATCTAGAGCCACATCATCACAACCAAATGAGTCTAGTTTGATGGGAAGCATAATTGTGAGAAGAGTTGTTGATACCTCACATGTGCAGGCAACATAGTGGAATATGGATTCTTCGAAGTTTCTTTTGGCCAGTACTAAGAAGGACGAACTTACTAGGTTTGAGTTACAAAATAAATATGAAACAATTCTTGAGGCCTATAATAAGGAGGTAAAAAGGAGAATTGAGCTTGAAGTCAAGCTAATGGGGAAGTCCACTAAGCCAATAATAACATACCCCCATCCTCCAGTGCAACCTTTTAAATTAACCCCCCTTGTAGAAATACCAGACACACCTCAAAGGCAAAAATATTACATAGCTGAGGCTTTTGAAGAAGAGAAAAGCAAGCTAGGGGCCTTACATGTAGAGTTAAATATGAAATATGAGGATAAGCTTAGAAAGGCTCTAATGTATCTAGTAGATAAAATTGAATGGCCCTTATTCTATGATTAGTTGGCAATAGTAATAAGTATATGGGGGGAACTGAAAACCCATGATGAAGCCCTCAAGCCTATTGTTAATAAGAGGGGAAAAAGGGAGAAAGAAATCACCCTTTTATGTTATTTAGTTATAAGGTCTTCCCATGACCATATTGAAAAAATGTATGATGTTGCTAATGACTTGTCAGATTTTGATAACAGGAGAATTGCTCTACAATTGAAAATTGTTTCTTATTTAAGCAAGTACAAGAATCAAAGATTTGATTTGTTTCCTTCTACTTTGGATGGAAAAAGTAAATTGAAAAATAAAGATGCACATAGTAAAGAATTAGATGACCTTTTCTGCATAATGATAAATAATGTTGTAAATGAAAAGGGGCATGCCTAGTGGGGCATCACAATAGAGGAATTGGTTAAAATTCAGATATATTTTAATTCTTTGAGACAAGAGTTTGTTAGTCTTGAAAATGAGGCTAACTATGTATTAAAGAAGCAAGATGATATCCTGCAATTCAGCTGGCCTGATTATGCATAGTTTAATACCTCGATAGCAGATATTCCTTTTGATGAGTAGTTAGAAGAAGGTGATAGAGATGATGATGAGGAACAAAAAGGTGAGGTGCAGATCATTGACACATCATCACCTGATCTGAAAAAAGACGAAGGTGAAAAAGTAATATCACTTGCTGAAGGTGAAAGCAGTGAAAACCTGCAGGAAAAAATTGATTTGGATGCACCATAGAATAACCCTTCATTGGCTAGTTTGGTAGCCACTTATTTTGATGATCTAGAATAGTTAGGGACAAATCAAAAGTTGATGATTTGTAGCAGTAATAGAAACAGGCCTACCCAAAGATTTTATGATGCACTTGGCAATCTACTGTGCTCATTTTTGTCTCTTTTTTGGTGTTTTCTTTCTTGGACACTTGTCAAATCAAAATTGCCCTTTTCTTGTTGCAGCTCATGTCCATATAAATTAGTTTTCAAGGCATTGTGATGGCTCAAAACTTGTATAATTTTTATGTTTCTCAAGAAAAGTACAGACAATCAACCCAATAGTATATAGTTGTTTCGAGTTTTCTTCCACTTGTACTCTCTAATGACACATTGAAATGACAAAAATAGCAATTTGTTATGGGCTTTCAATTGATTTCTATTGGTCATTGTATTAGTCATCGAAAAGGATAATAGAAAGGGGTATTTACACTATATTTGTCTCATCAAATTCTATCTCCTTTTTATGGGTTTGTCTACTTTGAAGTCATTTTAAATAAGGTTTAATTTGGCTAAATGCAATCTGGATGAGTTGTATGTTGATATCATTGTTCCTTTTAATTCAAGGAATTATAGAAATACTTCAATGAATTAGTAGGGTTTATGAGTTTATAGAAATGATACTTCATAAGAATGGAAATGGGAGATTACAATTGATTAATTCATTTACAAGTTATTTGAATTAATCTCCTACCAATAGTTAATTTTATGCCCAATGGATAAGGCACTAGTCACATAAGTCAAAAGTGAGAAAGGGTGAATTGTGTTGCTGCATATCAAATATTTTTTAAAAAGAAATCAAAACCATTTCATTCCATTTTTTTTAAAGTTACAAATCCTAGTTACCACTCATTTGTATATAGTTTTCTGAGTCTTAGATAGCCACTAATTCCAAAAATACTTGTAAACTAATAGGAGATTTATAACCAGATCTGCTTTTAGGGGATGCATATAGATTTGAGAGCTTTTTAAGAAAATTTATAAACTATGTATGTGCTTGAGGGTAAAAGATGAGAATCCAAATGAAAATATGATAATTTCATACCATATTTTGCATTAGAATCATCCCTAGGTATACCCACCTTGGTTTAGTAGAGCCGAAAGAGTAGAAAACTATTTTTGGTTTTGTTGAAGTTGGTTCAAAGTGGTTTATTCATGTAATTTCTACTAGGAATTGCCTAATGCTTAGATTGTGTGAGTATTTTCACTATGATATTGAGCATTTTTTTGCTCTGTAGTTTCAAACACCAATAAAATGGTGACTCTACTTGGGAATCACACTTAGTGTTGTCATAAATAGTGAATTATTAGAGATATGTGTCCCTTTGGGTAGAGTTGCAGATATTCCATGAGAAGATTCCTATGGGTTTGAAAGTTGTTTACATTTTGCTTGAAATTATTAAGTGAAGTAATTGTGATTATCCACTCAACAAATTTATTCCCATGCTGATAGGGTGGGTGGCAACTCAAACAGTTAACCAATTTTAGTTTTTTTGAAAATTGTTGTCCCAAATTATGGAGAATAAAAGAAATACATGGGAAAATGTGAGGAAAAACACTAGAATCAAATTACAAACCAATCTCCCTCCTAGAGGAAGACAAAATTGGGCTGTGAAGGGAAATCAGATGCAGAAAGGGAGCTATTCATAGGAGCAAGTAGTAGGGAAAGATAACACTCACTAGTCTGCTATTGAAAAGGTGCCTATCTCCAAAGGTTCAAGATGGCATCTAGTTTTGTCTGATGATGATTTCTATAATACCCCTGAAATGATATGCCAGGAGAAGATTGTGCAACCACATGTATTTAGTCTTGAGGATACGACTAATAATAATCTTTTCTAGTGTAGTACAAACCCTTTCATGTCAAATTATTCCCCCAAAAAGGTCAAACTTAGACACTTAGAACCTGAAATTTTTAATGATGTGAAAACATATGGGTCTGAGTTCACTATCCCTGATCTTGATGAGAATGAAATTTTGAAAGCATAACTTGCTGAGAAACAAGCTATTAATAGGTGATTTCAAAAGGAAAGGGAAGAAGTGATTATGAAGAACTATGAAGAAAAACAAGAATTACTAAGGTGAATTACTGCTCTAAAGAGGAAAAATGAGATAGTGGCTAGAGCATGGCAGCCTGAGATTGTGGGACAAGTTGAACAACTTAATAGGCAAGAAAAAAATTTGCTGGAAACTCAGAAAATGAATCTAGAGGGACTTGTAATATAGAAAATTAAGAACTATACTACTCTAGAAGTTGATAACAATAGAGTAAAAAATGTGGAACCTATTGTAGGGGCTAAGGAAAAAGGAAAACAAAAGGAGATTGCTATTAAGATCAATGAGCTAGTGAAGATGGTTTAGATCCATGATTCTATGTCACTCTCTAATATTGAATTGGAAAAGAGAAGGAAAGAAAGAGATGGTTTAGCTAAGAGATTGGATATTTCTAAAAATGAGGCTCCTAAAGCTGAGATCAACAACAAGATTAAGTTCTTAGAAAATACCAAGAAGTAGTCTGCAACTATGCCTAAAGATGATGATGGATCTAATGATGCAAATCAAAATACTACTAAGGTACCTATTTCTTTCTTGTCTTCATCTTCATAGAAAGTAGATCTTAACAAATCTGTTGGTGATGTTAGTACTAGTAATACTATAAATAATACTAAGAAAGATAGTGCTAATAACCCTAAGATTGATTTACAAAGAAGATTTGTTCAATTAGAAGGCTATAGGAAAATACATTTTGATGTAATCCCTAGTTTTGCAAATCCCATCCCACAAGAAATGAGAAAAAGATTGCTCAGATTTGATGGAAATAATGCTATTTCTTGTGAGGACCATCTGAGCAATTTTCTTGATATGATGAGTGATTATGAGGTTGAAGCTGAAGATGTCATTATGAAGTTGTTTGTTCAGTCACTAACTAAAGATGCTAGAGAATGGTTCAAGAGACTCCCTGAATTATTTATTGTTGATTGGAAAGATATTGAATATTGTTTCAAAGAGAAATATGGTGACAAGAAAAATCAAAGTTATATTTTGAGTGAATTCAATAATATTAAGAGGTTGCCTAATGAATCTATCACTGAATTTAACACTAGATTCCAGAAAAGGATGTACAATCTAATGCAAGCCATGTGAATTGATGAAAAGGTATGTGTGATTCTTATCTAAATTCTTTTGATGGTAAAATGGAATACCAACTTAGGGATAAGGATCCTAGAACTTTAAGAGATTCTTTCAGAATTTCCATTAATATAGAAAATAACGTAAGGATTTCAAGGAGGTTAGAAAGAAAAAAGAGATGATCCTAGGTTATTTGGGAATAAGGGAAATAGAAAGGAAGAACATAAAGCTACTAGAGGGAAAAAGTAAGAGCCTAGTGAAATGAGTACAATTCTAAATGCTATAAAAGGTTTGAATCTTCCTCAGGTAAAGAGTGATAGAACCCCACTAAAAATAGGGTCCCTTACCAATCAAATTTCAATAGACAAAATAGATTGCAAAATTTCCCTTATAGCACTACTTGGAAGGATGGTCAACCTAATGTTCCTCCCCCCAAGAACACAAATAACAAAGTGACCCCTAATCATTTATCCAAAAACTCTATAAATTTGGTAGATGATCGTGAATTCACTACTGAACCTACATGGTGTTGTTCTTGTCAACTACATCATGCCCCTAAATATTGTGCAGTAGCATTATCATTCCTAGGAAAACAAACTGTAGTAGAAAACTGTCATGAGCAAGAAGAAAATAATGATGATGTAGGATGAAATATGTTTGAATCACATTATTCTGACTGTGAAGATTATGATAGAGATGTGTATGACCAAAGACAATTTTAGAATGTCATACAAAATCAAGTATTTTCTAATGGAATTGATGTGGAGGACAATGTGTGTAACATGGTAAGTGCAAAGGAAGAAGTAACATTGAGAAAACCTTCTAGGGAAGAGATTGATCAAATTACTACTAATATGATAGCTCAGGTTTAGACTAGAAACATGAATTAGAGAGATGAAATTAATAAGGTAGCTAGTATCTTCGTAAAAGGGGCTGATCCTAAGAAGGGGGAAGAAACCTAAAGAACCTGTTGTGAAGGTTAAAATTACTAATAGAAGGTGGGAACAAAAGAAAAGAGGAAATCCTAGGCATATGGAGTTTTCAAATAATGTCCCCAAAAAAATAGAAGACAAGGTATCAAAGATCATCACAAAACATGATAAGAATCATGACAATGATATGAACATCTTGGATAAACAAGATGAGAAAAGGAATGTGACTAATGATGATCCTCTTCATTCTTCCATAGCTATGCTTGTTGTTTTTTCTTAGATTACTATTAAGGTTCCTCTATCTGAATTGCTAAGAATTCTTGAACACCGAAATAAAGCTACAACATGGTTGGGAAATACTGATGTAAAGGTAAGTCAGGATTGTAATGAAAATCATAGTCGCAAAGAAAGCACTAAAGAAGAAGTAAAGGACAATGAAAATCAAGGAGTTGTCTCTTGAATTCCTCAAATATTTTTTGATAATTTTGTAAATCAGTGTTTGGGAAATGTTGAACCATTTTTCTTAAGCATTTTAGTAAATGGTAAAACATTAAAAAATTGCATGATTGATTCAGGTGCTTCTAGTATTGTGATGCCTTTTGAAATAATGAATGAATTAGGCTTAAAAGTTAAGATGTTGTGCTATGGATAAAAGAGAAGTGACAGTCATAGGAACTGTAAACTCTTTGCCATACAGATTAATAGCCTACCCTACAAAGAACTTACTATGAGTGTATTGGTTGTTCACATTCCACCTTAGTATGGCATGTTATTATCAAGAAAGTGGAGTGCTGCTATGGGTGGGAGTCTATAGTGTGATTTGTCATTTTCTACTTTTAATATTGAGGGAAACTTGATAAAGGTAAATAGGGAGCCTAAGAGTATACACATGATATAGGAAGATGTAGAAGATAATATGACAAATTTTGTGGACATAAACGTAAATGCATTCCAAGTTTAGGTCCTAACCTTGAGGAAAGATAAACATAAATCACAGATGGAAGTAGAAGTTGATGAAAAAATAGATAAGGGCGATTTATGGACTATGTTCTTTGATGGTGCCTGCTGCAAAGAGGGATCTGGTGTAGGTATCTTATTGATTTCTCCTGCAAGAATAACATATAAGTTCTCTTTTACATTGAGTTTCCCTTGTACTAATAATATAGTAGAATATGAGGCTCTGTTATTAGGACTCAGATTAGCTCACAAGCATGGGATAAAGTGTTTACATGTTATAGGAGATTCTGAATTGGTTGTATCCCAAGTGAGAAATGTTTATGTATCAAAAAACAAAAGATAAAAACAATACAAAAATGCAGTATGGGATATGATTGAATATTTTGACGCATTTGGAATAGCTTGGAAACATAGGACTAACAACAAGATGGAAAATTTGTTACCAAATGTGGCAATAAAGCTTGATGATATTACATTTGTTGGTATATCTAAAATAGAAATCCAAGCTAGACCCTCTGTTCTTGAAAATGTCCAAAATTGGCAAGTGTTTCAAGATGATAAGGATATTCTGAGATTTTTGAATTATGAGCATATGTTGTTAGGACAAGAAATTGATTGTGCAGCATGTGTAGAAAACATAGATGGGAAGGATATTGTCTTTGGACAAGAAGTTGTGCAATTGAAAACAAACAAGATATCAAAAGGTCTAGTTGTCTGAGAAACTATTTTTGATAATCATGATAGATCTCAAATGGATACTAGTGAATACAATGCTAAGGATCTAGAGGAGATAAATTTGGGAACTAAATAAACCCCTAAGAAGGTGTCTATTGGGAAGAAATTGTCTCCTAAGATAAGACAAGGCTTGATAGGTTTATTAAGATAATATAGACATGTGTTTACATGGTCATATGATGACTTAAAGGCCTACAGAGAAGATCTTTTCTAGCATGAGATCCATTAAAACTAGATGCTAAAACCTTTAGAAAGAAACAGAGACCAATAAATCCAACTCTGGCCCCTAAAATGCAAGAGGAATTGCTCAAGATAAGAGATGCAGGGATCATAAAACCTATTAGACATTCATCTTGGGTATCCAATTTAGTCCCTATTAGGAAGAAAAATGAAGATATAAGGTTGTGTGCTAATTTTAGAAATCTTAACATATCTTCATTAAATGATAATTATGGTTTACCAAATATGGAAACCATGATGGAAAGGGTCACTTGTTCAGAGCTTATGTCAATGATGGATGGGTTTTTAGGTTACAATCAAGTGGTTGTTAAAGAATTAGAACAATTTTAAACTACTTTCACTACTCCATGGGGTACTTATGTTTATGTCATAATGCCATTTGGGCTTACCAATGTTTGGGAAACTTTTCAACGAGTAATGGATGTGGCTTTTGCTGATATCATTAATAAATTATTGGCTATATATAAAGATGATTTAACTGCTTATTCTAAGGATGAAAATGATCATTGCATGCATTTAGAAAAGGTGTTTATTAGAGCCCTCAAGTATGGTGTCTCTTTAAATCCTAGAAAGTGTCAGTTTGGTGTCACTAAAGGAAAGTCGTTAGGACATTTAGTTGGCAAGCATGGAGTAAGGATTGATCTTGAAAAGGTAGAAGCAATAGAAAAGATTCAAAAACCTAAAAGTGTTAAAGGAATTCAATCATTTTTTGGGCAAATTAATTTTCTCAAAAGGTTTGTGACTAACTTTGCAAAGATTAGTCGGCCTATATCAAGAATGTTGAAAAAAGGATCTGAGATAAAATGGGATGGTGATCCTAGTATTCCATATTAGAAAATTAAGCAAGCTATTAGAGATGCCCCTATTCTTAGAGCTCCAAATTATGAAAAACCAATGCATATATTTTCTTTTTCCTCATTTCACACTATTTCTGTAGTACTATTACAAAAAAAAAAAAAAAAGGTTGTGAGCAACCTATTGCATTCTTCAGCAAGTCTTTGCAAGCAGCAGAGCTTAAGTATGACATTAATGAAAAACAAACATATGCATTAGTAAAATAGGTGAAAGGTTTTAGGTGTTACTTGATGGGAGCTATAGTTATTACTTTTGTCCCTACTATTGCTGTGAAAGACATTTTCTCACAATAAGAGGTATCTGGCAGGAGGTGTAGGTGGATCAATAGAATACAAGAATTCAATATTGAAATCCAGATCACAATATTGAAAATCTAGAGGAAAACCAAATTAATCAATTGGATGATAATTGTAGAGTAGACCTCTATGATATGGACACCTCTGATTGGTACAATGATGTAATATATTATTTTTAAACTATGAAATCTCCATCAGAGTTAACTGATAATCAAAAGAGATCCCTTAAGTTGCATGCTATAAGATATGTTATAGTACAAGGATAGTTGTCGCGGAGAAACATGGAAGGAGTCCTCTTAAAATGTATGGATGAAATTGAGTCTAAAATAATTTTGAATGATATGCATGAAGGTGTATGTGGTGGTCAGTATATGTCTAAGACTACTGCTCATAAGATAATGAGGGCTGGGTTTTGGTGGCCAACACTTTTTAAAGATGCTCATAACCTTGTAAAATTATGTGATACTTGTCAAAGATTAACTGAGAAGTTGAATTTTTATGGAAATTTACCCTTAAGACCTGTTGAGGTGCAAGCACCCTTCCAACAATGAGGAATTGATTTTATAGGAAAAATTACAAACAAGTCCAGTGGAGGTCATTATTGGATCTTGCTGGCTATTGATTATTTCACCAAGTGGATTCATGCAATCCCTACTAGGAATGCAACAAGCAAAGTGGTGATTAATTTCATCCTGAATAATATTATAACTAGGTTTAGATGTCTTCAAAAGATTGTAATTGATAATGCCATGCATTTCAGATTAGAGGAATATAAAGATTTTGGTAAAAAATATTGCATTATAGAATACACATCATCACCCTACCACACTAAAGGTAATGGTCAGGCTGAATCTAGTAATAAGAGTATATTGAAAAACATCAAGAGGATTTTGAGGGAAAAAAAGAAGGCCTGGGATTTAAAGTTTCCATTAGCCCTGTGCGTTGATGGGGTTACTATGAAAAAGGCTATTGGATGTGCCTCATTTGATTTGGTCTATGGTATATAGGCTAGACTACCAAAAAATAACCTAAAGGAGATGTATAAGTTTGTTCAAGTATATGAGGATGATATCATTGATGAGATGCAACTTAGAATGGATGATATCGTGCAATTAGAAGAAACAAGGAGAGAGTCTTCTATTTAGAATGCTAGATTACAATCACAAATGAAGCACTTATATGAAAAAAGGGCCACTGAGAGGAAATTTGAAATAGGTGACATGGTACTGATGTGGAATGCCAGATTGGAAGATAAAGGAAAGCATGGTAAATTTGACCCAATATGGCTTGGTCCATATAACATTTGTGATATAAATGGAGAAGATTCATATTTTCTAAATGATTTAACTAGAGGAATTCTTGAATTTCCAGTTCATGGATAATTCTTGAATAGGTACTTCTCTTAAAAGTATTTGTTTTCCATGAACAATAGTATTAGTATTCTATATATTTTGTAAATCCCTCTAAATATTCTCTCCATATAGTTTGGTTTCCTATTTCTTGTTTCTATGTGTTGCTCTGTGCTCTCTAAAAAAGTTGTCATCCCTGTACCAAGTACGTGGTTTTCTCTCCCAAAGATTCTAAATTCTTGCATAGACTCAAGTAGTCTATCATCCCCAGACAGAGCCACTGTTGGTCTAATTTTTTACGTATTAAATTTTCTTAGAATCATGGTGAAAAATTAGATGTGAGTTCTTTTGTTAGGTGCTAGGATTTTAGGTTTTAGTCTCGTATTTTTGATATCTTTGAAAATTTGTATAAAGCCCTAGGTCTTTCCATTTCTATTTTATCCTAGCATGAAAGTTCTAAAAAAGGGCAAAGTGAATATTCTTTTCCCACCTACTTTGAGGTCATTTTTGAGTCCTTTTGAGATTTTATCCCACTATTCGATCTTATTTGAATCTACAATTGTCACATACTCACTATGGCAAGATGCTGAAGATTACGTGTAGTGAGGTAGCGACCATCAGAGAACAATGTTGTGATACTAAAAATTGAAATCTGGCACAGAAAATGTGAGTTAATATGAAGGAATTATGATCACATACTATGTCCCAGATTTGTCAGTATTGAGAAGAACATAGATGGAAATACTCGTAAATGGTATCACTGGAGTTCACGTTTCTCCGAAAATTCACTAAGTCACTATCAGAAAATCAATGCAACTTACCAGTGGTGATGTAGTGATTGCCCACATTTTGCAAAAGGCAGTAACCTTTTTAAGGATGATGTGACCACAAAATTTCCCATGTAGTCTTATAAATATGCATGATTACCTTCTCTAACAACAGTTTTAAATTGGTGCAGTCTCAATCAATGTGTCTTTTTTTTTCGTCACTAGATTGTGATGTCCTTAGAAGATTGTAACTGATAATGCCATGTGTTTTGGATCAGAGGAATATAAAGATTTTAGTCAAAAATATTACATTACAGAATACACATCATCACCCTACCACCCTGAAGGTAATGGTCAGGCTAAATCTAGTTATAAGATTATATTGAAAAACATCAAGAGGATTTTGAGGGAAAACAAGAAGGCATGGGATTTAAAGTTGCCATTAGCCTTGTGGGTTGATAGGGTTACTATGAAAAAGGCTATTGGATGTGCCTAATTTGATTCGGTCTATGGTATATAGGCTAGACTCCCACAAAATAACCTAAAGGAGATGTATAAGTTTGTTCAAGTATATGAGGATGATATCATTGATGAGATGCAACTTAGAATGGATGATATCTTGCAATTAGAAGAAACAAGGAGAGAGTCTTCTATTTAGAATGCTAGATTTCAATCACAAATGAAGCACTTATATGAAAAAAGGGCCACTGAGAGGAAATTTGAAATAGGTGACATGGTACTGATGTGGAATGCCAGACTAGAAGATAAAGGAAAGCATGGTAAATTTGACCCAATATGGCTTGGTCCATGTAACATTTGTGATAGAAATGGAGAAGATTCATATTTTCTGAAGGACTTAACTAGAGGTATTCTTGAGTTGCCAGTTCATGGACAATTCTTGAAGAGATACTTCTCTTAAAATTATTTGTTTTCTATGAACAATAGTTTTATGGTTCTTGGTTTTCATGTACATTCTATATATTTGTAAATCCCTATAAATAGTCTCTCTATATAGTTTGGTTTCCTATTTATTGTTTCTATGTTGCTCTTTGCTCTCTTAAAAAAGTTGTCATCCCTGTACCAAGTTTGTGGTCTGCTCTCCCAAAAATTTTGAATTCTTGCATAAACTCAAGTAGTCTATCATCCCTAGACAGAGCCACTGTTGGTCTGATTTTTTATGTATTAAATTTTCTTAGAATCATGGTGAAAAAATTAGATGTGAGTTCTTTTGTTAGGTCCTAGGATTTTAGGTTTTGGTCGCATATTTTTTATATCTTTAAAAATTTGTATAAAGCCCTAGGTCTAGCCCTTTCTATTTTATCCTAGTGCAAAAGTTTTAGAAAAGGGTGAAGCGAATATTCTTTTCCCACCTATTTTGAGGTCATTGTTGAGTCCTTTTGAGATTTTATCCCACTATTGGATCTTATTTGAATCTATAGTTGTTGCATACTTACTATGGCAAGATGCTAAAGATTACATATAGTGAGGTAGCGACCATCAAAGAACTATGTTGTGATACTGAAAATTGAAATCGGGCACAGAAAAATATGTGTTAATATGAAAGAATTATGATCACATACTATGTCATAGGATTGTTAGTATTAAGAAGAACGCAGATGGAAATACTCATAAATGGTGTCACCGAAGTTCACGTTTCTCTGGCCATTCACTAAGTCACTATCAGAAAATCAATGCGACTTTCTAGTGGCAACGTAGTGATTTCCCACATTTTGCAAAAGGAAGTAACCTTTTTAAGGATGATGTGACCACAAAAATTCCCATACAGTCTTATAAATATGCATGACTACCTTCTCTGACACCAGTTTTAAATTGGTGTAGTCTCAATCAATGTGTCTTTGTTTTCCGTCACCAAAATTGTGATGTCCTCAAAAAATTGTAAATGATAATGCCATGTGTTTCAGATCAGAGGAATATAAATATTTTTGTAAAAAATATTGCATTACAGAATACACATCATCACCCTACCACCCTAAAGGTAATGGTCAGGCTGAATCTAGTAATAACAGTATATTGAAAAACATCAAGAGGATTTCCATGGAAAACAAGAAGGCCTGGGATTTAAAGTTGCCATTAGCCTTGTGGGTTGATAGGATTACTGTGAAGAAGGCTATTGGATGTGCCTCATTTGATTTGGTCTATGGTATATAGGCTAGACTCCCACAAAATAACCTAAAGGAAATGTATAAGTTTGTTCAAGTATATGAGGATGATACCATTGATGAGATGCAACTTAGAATGGATGATATCTTGCAATTAGAAGAAACAAGGAGAGAGTCTTATATTTAGAATGCTAGATTTCAATCACAAATGAAGCACTTATATGAAAAAAGGGCCACTGAGAGGAAATTTGAAATAGGTGACATGGTACTGATGTGGAATGCCAGATTTGAAGATAAATGAAAGCATGGTAAATTTGACCCAATATGGTTTGGTCCATATAACATTTGTGATAGAAATGGAGAAGATTCATATATTCTAAAGGATTTAACTAGAGGTATTCTTGAATTTCCAGTTCATGGACAATTCTTGAAGAGATAATTCTCTTAAAAGTATTTGTTTTCCATGAACAATAGTATTAGGGTTCTTGGTTTTCTTGTACATTCTGTATATTTTGTAAATCCCTATAAATAGTCTCTCTATATAGTTTGTTTTCTTATTTCTTGTTTTTGTGTGTTGCTATGTGCTCTCTAAAAAATTTGTCATCCTTCTACCAAGTATGTGGTCTGCTCTCCCAAAGATTCTAAATTCTTGCATAGACTCAAGTAGTCTATCATCCCTAGACAGAGGCACTGTTGGTCTAATTTTTTAAGTATTAAATTTTCATAGAATCATGGTGAAAAAATCAAATGTGAGTTGTTTTTTTAGGTCCTAGGATTTTAGGTTTTGGTCACGTATTTTTATATCTTTAAAAATTTGTATAAAGCCCTAGGTCTTGCCCTTTCTATTTTGTCCTGGTGCAAAAATTTTGAAAAAGGACGAACAAAATATTCTTTTCACACATATTTTGAGGTCATTGTTGAGTCCTTTTGAGATTTTATCCCAGTATTGGATCTTATTTGAATCTACAGTTGTCGCATACTCACTATGGCAAGATGCTGAAGATTACGTATAGTGAGGTAGTGACCATCAGAGAACTATGTTGTGCTACTAAAAATTGAAATCTAGCATAGAAAAATGTGTGTTAATATGAAGGAATTATGATCACATACTATGTCCTAGGGTTTTCAGTATTAAGAAGAATGCAAATGGAAATACTCGTAAATGGTGTCACCAGAGTTCACGTTTCTTTGGCAATTCACTAAGTCACTATCAGAAAATCAATGTGACTTGCCGGTGGCAACATAGTAACCTTTTTAAGAATGATGTGACCACAAAAATTCCCATGCAATCTTATAAATATGCATGACTTCCTTCTCTGACACCAGTTTTAAATTGGTGCAATCTCAATCAATGTGTCTTTCTTTTCTGTCACCAGAATTGTGATGTCCTCAAAAAGTTGTAACTGATAATGCCATGTGTTTTAGATTAGAGGAATATAAAGATTTTTGTAAAAAATATTGCATTACAGAATACACATCATCACCCTACCACCTTGAAGGTAATGGTCAGGCTGAATCTAGTAATAAGAGTATATTGAAAAACACCAAGAGGATTTTGAGGGAAAACAAGAAGGCTTGGGATTTAAAGTTTCCATTAGCCCTGTGGGTTGATAGGGTTATTGTGAAAAGGCTATTGGATGTGCCTCATTTGATTTGGTCTATGGGATATAGGCTAGACTCCCACAAAATAACGTAAAAAAAATGTATAAGTTTGTTCAAGTATATCAGGATGATATCATTGATGAGATGCAACTTAGAATAGATGATATCTTGCAATTAGAAGAAACAAGGAGAGAGTCTTCTATTTAGAATGCTAGATTACAATCACAAATGAAGCACTTATATGAAAAAAGGGCCACTGAGAGGAAATTTGAAATAGGTGACATGGTACTGATGTGGAATGCCAGACTGGAAGATAAAGGAAAGCATGGTAAATTTGACCCAATATGGCTTGGTCCATGTAACATTTGTGATAGAAATGGAGAAGATTCATATTTCCTGAAGGATTTAACTAGAGGTATTCTTGAATTGCCAATTCATGGACAATTTTTGAAGAGACACTTCTCTTAAAAGTATTTGTTTTCCATGAACAATAGTTTTAGGGTTCTTGGTTTTCATGTACATTCTTTATATTTTGTAAATCCCTATAAATAGTCTCTCTATATAGTTTGGTTTCCTATTTCTTGTTTTTGTGTGTTGCTCTATGCTCTCTTAAAAAGTTGTCATCCCTATACCAAGTATGTGGTATGCTCTCCAAAAGATTCTGAAATCTTGCATAGACTCAAGTAGTCTATCATCCCTAGACAGAGCCACTGTTGGTCTGATTTTTTATGTATTAAATTTTCTTAGAATCATGGTGAAAAAATTAGATGTGAGTTCTTTTGTTAGGTCCTAGGATTTTAGGTTTTCGTCTCGTATTTTTGATATCTTTAAAAATTTGTATAAAGCCCTAGGTCTTGCCCTTTCTATTTTATCTTGGTGCGAAAGTTTTAAAAAAGGGCGAAGCGAATATTCTTTTCCCACCTACTTTGAGATCATTGTTGAGTCCTTTTGAGATTTTATCCCACTATTGGATCTATTTGAATCTATAGTTGTCGCATACTCACTATGGTAAGATGCTGAAGATTATGTATAGTGAGGTAGCGACCATCAGAGAACTATGTTGTGATACTAAAAATTGAAATCCGGCACAGAAAAATGTTTGTTAATATGAAAGAATTATGATCACATACTATGTCCGAAGGTTGTTAGTATTAAGAAGAACATAGACGAAAATACTCGTAAATGGTGTTATCAGAGTTCACATTTCTCTGACAATTTACTAAGTCACTATCAGAAAATCAATGCGACTTGTCGGTGGCGATGTAGTGAGTGCCCACATTTTGCAAAAGGCAGTAACCTTTTTAAGGATGATGTGACCACAAAAATTCCCATGCAGTCTTATAAATATGCATGACTACCTTCTCTAACACTAGTTTTTAATTGGTGCAGTCTCAATCAATGTGTGTTTGTTTTTCGTCACCAGAATTGTGAATCCAGTGAAAGTCACTATATCGCTAGCTAGATAGCAGGTAATTTTTTTGATAGCAATGTAGCAACTAGCCACAAGTTTGTGATGTAATAGAAAATCCTCCAAGGTAGGCCCCGAATGAGTGACTTGAGAAAGCTGAGCTATGTAGAGAAAATGACATGGTGGTGTCCTACTGACCATGTATAAGCCAAAAATTTTGAATTCATTGGAACTCGCTATATTGCTAGCCAGATTGTTATTAATTTTGTCAGTCATGATGTAGAAACCCACATGAAAGTAAAAAACATAGCAAGGCCAAGGATGTGTGATGTCACTAGAAATTGAACAATATATATATGTGCTAGCGTATTAAGCCAGCTCAGCAACAACAATAGCTGGACCCACTCCCCATGTATAAAATAGGTAAAGAATTTTGATGGTTAGATCAAGCATCAATCAATGATACTCGTTAACTCTCTATGAAAAGATGTGTGAAGATTATGTATAGTGAGTTAGTGAATGAGGGACCCACCATTGTTCTCATAAAAGTTGAATCAAATATCTGCCACATGATCAAAGTAAAATAAGTGGTTGTCGCATACTCACTATAGCAATTTGCTTGAAAGTTATGCATAGCGAAGTAGTGACTTGATGACACATGTCCCTAGTCATCAATGGGCCTAGATTGAAATGCCAACATTGAAGGAAGGATATAGATGGAGGCAATTTATTGGATCGACTACCAACGTGGTAAGAAGAAAAATGAGTCAGCCTAGTTTTCATTCTTGGATTGTAGGACTTTTCAAGGATCAATGATGCAAATTTAAAAGGAAGTGCGATGCCACTCTATTTTTCTATTCTGCACATTTATGATGAATGAATGCTTCATGTGTCGAAAAAATATAATATAATATAGGAGATTTTATTTGTTCCAATCCCATGCAAAAAAAGATTTCACATTTTTTGAGTGCAAGAGCCTGTTGATCATATTGTTTTTAGCCTTGTATGAATGTGAACTAACTCCTCATCTATTTGAGAGCAATTGCAGAGGTTCAGAGAAGAACAAGTTTGGAAAATCAAGTAAGTACTCATATTTCAACCTCTGTAGCATTCTAGTTCCTATTATTATGATCAAGATGCCTCCTAAGAAAGCATTTTATGGGCAAGTTAATTACATAGATAGGAATGTTCATGATGATTTTTTAGAATTACTCCTAGAATCCACCACTGAACCTGCACAAGTTAAAAAATTAATTAGCTTAAACCCTAGGCTTAAAATTGATGATGGCTTATATGACAAAGGGAACTAGGTTAGGGATGCAACAACCACACAAACTAGTCTTCTCTTGTTTAAAAAGTGGTTTTTAGAAAGGAATTTGTTTTCCCTGCATGCTAAGGTCTAGAATTTTGATTTGGGAAAGCTAGTAATTCCAAGTGTTTTCATGGATTATGATTTTCTTGAAGCTAATGCAAAGAATTATGACAATCCTATTAGGGTGGTGAGAAGAAATGATGGCGTGCCTCTGATCTCAATTAGTCCTAAAGAAATTAGAGAGGTTTTTCACCTAGAACCATCGTCAGATTACCATGTGCCAATAAATTTGCTAGAATTAGAGAATGAATACAAAGAAAAGAAGGATGTAATTAGGGGAGGTGCACTGAGGGCACACATTGGTACAATAGGAACTCTGCCAATAACTACTGCAACCTCTAGAGAACCTTTTAGGAAGAGTCTTTTCACTTCCTAGGTTGTAGAGATATACAAGACCCTGTGTCATGTTTTTGGTGAAGATGAGCAAGATTTCATTCCCATTGGCCTTATGTATATGATGGTTCAAATTGCTTCTTTTAGTGTAGATGTTATCTTTGATTTTGCCTCCTTTTTGGCTAAAGATATTCATATCGATTTAGTCGGAATTGCGAAGGGAAAAGTAGAGAAAACTTTTGGCCTCTATTCTCTATTAATGCATATGTTCTTGTTCATTGGGCGACATATTTTGGTAATGAGATGGAATTGCATAGAGAGGAGAATGGGGAAGCATTGCTAGTCTAGCTATGGAGCAAAAATATGACCTGGGATGCAAATAATGCTAGTTTTGTCAAATTTGATAGGTATTTTGCTTCTAAATTGAGATGCCTCATATTGAGTGACAATCCTAGAATCCCTAAGGTACTAATGAGTCTCATCAGGCCTATGGATAACCACCATAATTTGGAATTTTCACATAATTGATGAGATATCATCCCTATTCTGTTTCTACTATTTTTAGAATTTATAGTTTTTAGGGGAGTCTTGAAGTCTTGCCTTACCAAGTACCTTAAAAGGTAGGAATGGCTAAAGTTTTGTGGCTATTAGGAGGAGTAGAAGAAATTTTTTTGTTGAAAAGGGAATTAATTTCAATTTTTCCTACCTGTATAATGGCTCATCAGTTTTTGATTACCAAAGGAGGATGACTCTTCATGCATAAAATTTATGATCAGTATATGATGGCTATCTCTCATCCCCATTTTATTGATTTTGAGGGATTTTTTAATCAGACCTTGATCCATAGAACTAAGCTAGGATAGGTCAAACATGATTCATATTATCTAGAGGACATTATAAGGAATGAATTCTCATTGTAGGAGAAGGAAACTTAAAAATAAAAATGGAGAGTTTACTCCTAGGTCCTAGAATGCATTCATTATTTTGATATAAAATATAGTCCCTTAGATAATGCTAATATAGAGGCTGACAAAATAAATAAGCTCATGAGTAACTTCCCTAAAATAATGGAAGCTATGAATGAGAAAAAACAATTTTTTATTGGTTCTTATCTCGATAAGGCCAAAGAAGTCATGAGGAGGTTGGCTTTCACTCCTAATATAGGAGCTAGTCAAATAATTGTACAAAAGAAGCCTGGTTACACTATAATTAAAAATAAAAGGGCTCTTGTAGATGAAGGCAAGAAAATAATGAGATCCACCAGTACAGCCCTAGAGGAGAGACTTGATGAACCTAGTCCCAAGAGGCAGAAGGTAATGAAAGAAGAGAGACCTCAAGTTGAGGAATATTCACCCACTCAATCCCCTTTGAGGATTGGAGAAGAATAGCTCACAAGTGAGAAAATTGAACAAATGGGATCAGAGGGAGGTATTTTTATCACTCAAGTGAAATTAGATGATGACAACCCTCCAGAACCTCCCCTCCCAAGTTTGGACCTAACAATAGCTAACTATAGAGGCAGGAAATTAGACCCTATGTTAGAACAGGGAAGTCACCAATTTTTGGTTGATGACAGCTTTGTGAAATCTAGGGCTTTTCAATAGTTTGCATGGAGGGAAAACATTAATATTTTTGAGGGAAAATGTAAAAGGTTGAAAATAGAGAATCTAGAAATGGATGAAGCTTCCATCTAGAACCAAACAAAAGAAGAAATGATAAAATAATTTCTAAATATAAGTCTTGAGGATGGAAGAAAAATGCTGAAAGCATCTAACATTTTATTGTTACCAAATTGGGATATTGTTGATGCCATAGTTTTCATTTCTGTTTCAAATAATCTAACTTTGCAAGATCAAAATAAAGGGGACTTTCAAGGCACTACATTCATTGAAGATCAAGCTACATTGGTCAGTTGGTCATTGAGAAGAGGATCTAGAGTCGCATCATCACAATCAGATGAGTCTGGTTTGATGGGAAGCATAATTGTGAGAAAAGTTGCTGATACCTCACATGTGCAGGCAGCACACTGGAATGTGGATTCTTCCAAGTTTCTTTTGGCCACTACTAAGAAGGAGGAATAGGCTATGTTTTAGTTATAGAATAAATATGAAACAATTATCGAGGACTACAATAAGGAGGTAAAAAGGAGAATTGAGCTTGAAGAAAAGCTAATGGGGAAGTCCACTAAGCCAAGAATAACATACCCCCATCCTCTATTGGAACCTTTTAAATCCACCCCCCTTGTAGAAATACTAGAAACACCTTAAAGGCCAGAATATTACATAGCTAAGGATTTTGAAGAAGAGAAAAGCAAGCTATTGGCCTTACATGTAGAGTTAAATATGTAATATGAGGATAAGCTTAGAAACGCTTTAACGTATTTAGTAGATAAAATTGAATGGCCCTTATTCTATGATTAGTTGGAAAGAGTAATAAGTATATGGGAGGAACTGAAAACCCATGATGAAGCCCTCAGGCCTATTGTTAATAAGTGGGGAAAAAGGGAGAAAGAACTCACACTTTTATATTATTCAGCTATAAGGTCTTCCCATGACCATATTGAAAAAATGTATGATGTTGCTAATGACCTATCAGATTTTGATAAAAGGAGAATTGCTTTGTAATTGAAAATTATTTCTTATTTAAGAAAATACAAGAATCAAATATTTGATTTGTTTCCTTGTGCATTGGATAGAAAAAGTAAATTCAAAAATAAAGATGCATGGAGTAAAGAATTAGATGACCTTTTCTGCATAAGGATAAATAAAGTTGTAAATGAAAAGGGGCATGCCTGGGGGGCCATCATGATAGAGGAATTGGTTAAAGTCCAATTATTTGTTGATTCTTTCAGACAAGAGTTTGTTAGTGTTGTGTATTAAAGAAGCAAGATGATATCCTGCAATTTAATTGGCCTGATGATGCATGGTTTAACACCTAGATAGTAGATATTCCTTCTAATGAGAAATTATAAAAAGGTGATATAGATGATGATGAGGAACAAAAAGGTGAGGTGTAGATCATTGACACATCAACACTAGATCTGAAAAAAGAAGGTGAAAAAGTATTATCACCTACTCAAGCTGAATGCAGTGAAAACCTATAGGAAAAAACTAATTTGGAGGCACCACAGAATAACCCTTCATTGGCTAGTTTAGTAGCCACGTATTTTGAATATCTAGAATAGTGAGGGAAAAATCAAAAGTTGATGATTTGTAGCAGTAACAAAAATGGGCCTACCCAAAGAATTTTTGATGCACTTGGCATTTTGTTGTGCTCATTTTTATCTCTTGTTTTGTGTTTTGTTTCTTGGACACTTGTCAAATCTCAATTTCCCTTTGCTTGTTGCAACTCATGTCTATATAAATGAGTTTTCAAGGCATTGTGATGGCCTAAAACTTGTATAATTTTTTTATTTCTCAAGAAAAGTATAGACAATCGACCCAATAGTATGTAGTTGTTTTTAGTTTGTTTGCACATGTACTCTCTAATGACACATTGAAATGATAGAAATAGCAATCTATTATGGGCTTTGAATTTATTTCTATTGGTCATTGTATTATTCATATAAAAGGATAATACAAAGGGGTATTTACACTATATTTGTGTCATCAATTTTTGTCTCTTTTTTATGGGTTTGTCTAGTTTGAAGTCATTTTAAATAAGATTTAATTTGGCTGAATGCAATCTGGATGGGTTGTATGCTGATATAATTTTTGCTTTTAACTAAAGGAATTATAGAAATGCTTCAATGAATCAGTAGGGTTTATGAGTTTATAGAAAGGATACTTCATAAGAATGGAAATGGGTGATTATAATTGATTAAATCATTACAAGTTATTTGAATTAGATCTCCTACCAATAGTTAATTTTTTGCCCAATGGATAAGGCACTAGTCACATAAGTAAGAAGTGAGCAAGGGTGAATTCTACTGCTACATATCAAATCTTAAAAAGAAAAAATCAAAACCGTTTCATTCAATTTTGTTTAAAGTTACAAATGTTGGTTAACACTTGTTTGCATATAGTTTTTTGAGTCTTAGATAGCCACTAATTCAAGAAACAATTTTAAACTAATAGGAGATTTATAACTAGATCTGCTCTTAGGGGATGCATATAGATCTGAGACCTTTTAAAGAAAATTAATAAACTGTGTATGTGCCAGAGGGTAAAAGGTGAGAATAGAATGAAACTAAGATAATTTCATACCGTAGTTTGCATTAGAATCATTCCTAGGTTTACTCACCTTGGTTTAGCAGAGCCTCAAGAGTAGAAAACCATTTTTGGTTTTTGTTGAAGTGGGGTCAAAGTGGTTTATTCATGTAATTTCTACTAGGAATTGGCTAATCCTTAGATTGTGTGAGTATTTTCACTGTGATATTGAGCATTTTGTTGCTTAGTAGTTTCAAACACCAACAATTATTATGCTCCCCCTTTTTTATTTCTCTCCCTTTGGGTCATGCTCCCCCAAATATATTTCTCATATTATATCTCTTCCTTTCTTTTATTCTCCCCCTATATTATATCTCCTTCTCTCTTGTATTATATCTCCCCCTTTTTAACCCTTATGTCAAATGGGTTACACATGTATAGTGTGTTTGTCTAAAAAGGATTTACGGACTTATATTATGATTTTAAGGGTTGCATCCCAGCTGTCACATACAACATCCAATGACTTGATTTGGATTTCAAGCTTGGTAGAAAGGTGTACTAGGCCATATAAAGTAGAAAGATTGGGGTCTTTCTTTAGTAGGGTCTTGGCATAACCTACTTCCTTATGCAATATCTCCATGTGTAGGGTAAGAGATTCTTGTATACATGTTCATTTGGCTCTTATGCTAGCCTCATCTACTATTAGTAGAACTAATTAATTTTTTGTTTGAAGCAATGTTTTGAAATGCTTCTCACTTTGAGCTGGATTCTGAGGTAGCTTAGTACCTGATATGTTAAAGTTTCTCTCCAGACTAAAAAATATGATTCCTGGTCTCTTGAGTAAAGAGTGTAGGATCACATAACTCTATGTATAGTGAGAATATATTCTCAAGTACATTATTCACATCCTCAACCTTAGTTTTCAATGCAACTTGAGTTAGTGCTATTTCACTAGATATCTTTTCATTCATCTTTCCTTGAAACTTCTTCTCAGGCCATTCCAAAAGTTTTTCAATAGTATCAAGGTTTTCATTGCTTACCTTTTCCACTATATCTATTAGTGGCTTGGTCTCTTTAAATATTGGCAAGGTAAATGAATCTAAAAAGATGACTCTAATATCTTGGAGTGCTTGTTTCTGCCTTCTTTCTATCCTAAGCATTTCTTGATGCTTTTTCTTCTCTAAGGCTTGTTGTAATATGCCTTTTTTCTCTAACGTAATTGTGTCATAGTCAAATTTTGGAATCACAATTTCTTCATCAAGGATTATGTCTCCATACTGAATTACCTTATCAACCTTTGATGAGCTAGAGCTAGGCACTAGTATTTTCAATGGAATGGTTTAGGTTCTCATCTTTTGAAGAACTTGTGTAGGTGGAATGCTTGATGCTGGTAGTGCTACCAATGCTTAGATGGCTTCATGTTCCTTCACTTTAGGGGTTTTCTCATGCTCTTTAGGCTTTCCCTAAACTAACACTATGACTTGAATAGAACCATGTTCTTGTGCTTTAGGTACAGATGAGTCTATTTTTCCTATTTTCTATTGTTGACTTGTAGTTGTATCTTTTTCTTCTTCCTACTTCTTCTCAATAGTATCAACTTTAATACTTGTGTCAACCTGAGTAGATGTATCTACTATTGCTTGAGTCATAGGTTGTAAAATAATCATTGAAGGGATGATAGAAGGTGGTTCTTGTGTATTCACCTTTTCCCTTGTGACCTTAGTTACTACCTTTTTGCAACTCTTCTACACTAACCAAAACTAGATTTTCATAGAATTTTGCTTGGAGTGTAGATTGGTCTAGAATCTTCTTCATGTAGTGCCTACCCTCGTTCACATCTTTTCTAGACTTATCGTTGCTATTATTATCAGACTTTGATGGATGAGTATTATGTTGATGGATTAGTGGTATTGTTTTCAGACTATCAAACATTATGTTATGGATTCAGTGGTTATATGATGAGATCATTTAGACTTTACATTTCATGCATACATGATGATCATTATATTGTTTTCAGCTATTATTGATGATTAGTTGGATGGTTTATTATCTTATGTGTTTTATTATTGATACTTACCCCATACTTGCATGTGTATGGTGTGTGTGTTTTCTTATTGTATGGCATTTCTGATGTGCTTAAGGAAGGGAGTCGTAGTCACCTGCATAGTCGAGATCTACACGATGCACCACTTCCTGCCATTGTCTATTTAGCTTAGCATTATATATTGTATGTAAATGCATGGTTTTCCTATAGGTTGCAGGTACCAAGCATCGACTTCCCTGAATTGCCAGGATGAGCATACCCTATTATACTATCTCAATGATAGGAGAAGGGAGATAAATTCTCAAGTCCAAATCCCAAATCTTTAAGCCAATTTTTCTAGTGAGGTAAGACAAGTATCTAAATATTTTGCCCACCATATGTGTCAGATGACATGATTCATCATTTTTAACCCTTTAGACTGATTTTGAGTGATTTTCTCTATGATGGGTTTTCATATTTTATCTTGAAAGGCTATGGTGAATTATCTATTAACTAAGTCTTAATAAATAGATTTAATTAATAAATTAATTATATGAGGAAATTAATATAAAATATCATGTTATTTGATATTTCGAATTATTGAGGAAAAAAAAAATAAATAAAAGAAAATTAGAAATAAAAATTAATAATAATAATAAAATAATAATAAAGTAATAAATAAATAATAATAATAAAAGCTATAAAAATTAAAATAAAACTTATAAATATTTAAATAGAAATTATAAAAAAGTAACTTGGAGTTATAAGCTTGCATGGGAGTTAATGCACTTTTCTATTTCTCATGTGTCAACAACACGGGGGTTAGTGCATCAATTAAGAACATGGTGTCTACAACCCTATGGTTCATCTTGAAGGTTGGAAAAGACCCATGCTTAGTTGGTGACACCTTCCAGCTATTTCTAGAAGCATTCTAGATGTTTCCTGAAAGCTCTTTATATTCAGGCATTCATAGAAGCTTAGACATAGCGTTGGGAGTGCAATTGGAGCATTGGAGGACTCAAGAATTCTGAAGAAGGGAGGAGCTTGCTCTGCAGATTTTTTGAGGAAGAGCGATTTAGCATCAGAATCCAGGTAGATTCTTGTGATTTTTATTTATCCTATTTTCGCATCATGCATTCCCTATCTTCTTTGTGTCTTCCATATGTCTTCTGAGAAGTTTCATATTTTTATGCATTCTCCATATGGGTAGATTAATTTATTGGAGAGTTTTATATGCATAGATCTGAAAGATCACGGGGCTAGGGTTTAAATTTATAGCCAAATCCTTTAGAAAATTAATTGAGTGAATCTATAATGCAAATATTTTATTCTTAAATTGTAGATATAATCTTTGTGGAAAAAAAAACATATATGTTTATATATTCAGATTTGCATACATATATATATTTATATATATGTATATGTATACATTTATTATGAATCTATTACAAAATTTGAATATATATATATATATATA